>RJWJ010000949.1:0-160684 GCA_004363605.1 Indri indri | reverse complement strand
ATTTGTACAATTTACTATTTTTTGTCTAATTCAGTACATAAATGTTCAGCTCTAACTTCATCTTTGGATATTCATTTCCAAATGATGAAGGTTTCTGTGCCACATAAACTTGTATTAAACAAATTTGCACTTTTTTCTCCTGTGGGTCTGTCTTATGTCAATTTAATTCTCAGGCCTTACCCCAACCACCCCCCAAAAAACCCCTAAGAGGGTTGAGGTGAAATTTTGCCTCCCCTACATCTAGAAACATAGACAGTATCTTTTCTTTGAATTTAATGATTTAAAACTATGAAGACTTTTGGCTTGCACCGAATTTTCAGACTACATGTGAAATTACTTGTAAAGGAAAAACAGAAAAAAATCATTCAATATTATCCATCATTTGTCAAAACTCTTAAAAAGACAGTGACATCTACCAGCTTTTCCATTTTAGCATATTGGAATGAATCTATGGATAAAGCAAATAAAAACCAATAAAAATTTTGGAATAAAAATTCTCAAAATTAAGCATTGGTTCCTGCCAAATGGTAATGAAAAATCGCTAGTTTTTTTCCTGTGATATTAAATAAATAAGTGAACAACTGTGTGTATGTAAATTTTTCTGAATAAATTAAATTACAAGAAATGTATGCATATAGAGCAAAGTCTTTATATTAAAAACAGGCAGTCCTTGCTTTGCAGGGTACCATGTTAACAGGAGACTTGTGCATTTTGAACTGTATCATCTCCTTCCATAGTCCCATGGCAACTGAGGGGACTGTCTGTAAGTTATAGTCACTTTTTACACATTTATTGCAGAAATCCTCTTAAGATAGGAATCCTTTCTTCTCAATCTATTGTCCTAAAACCAGTGTTAAGGAGGTAAGATAATTTATGCTTATTCACTGACAGATTCAAACCCCATTACCAATTCTCATATAGGATAATGACAAATTATTTGATAGTTTAAGGAGTATCACGTTTATAACAATGGCATAGGAAAAGATGCACACTCCAAAAACGTAGGCTTTAAAAAGATATTTGTCTACTAAATAACTAAATTCATTTTCTCTTCTAATTTACCATTTTTAGGAGTTTGGGCCCTAGGCAAAAAAAATATAGACGTATAGACCAAATGTTATACAATCTGTTGTATCATTTCCTCTTTGTAAATTTTCAGAAAATTTAGGCTGTTTTAAGTTTTTATTAAATTAATACTAAGTTAATATTGTCTCTCAATGATAGGTACGGAGAAAGGCATTTACAATTTATTTAGTATTTAGCTCATATCTTAAATTTAAGACATGGGAGGTAGAGGGAAAAGACTTTTTAATGCAGGTCTTTATTCAGACATTCTAAAGATAAAAGGAAAAGGAATAATATAACAAATGTCCATATACCCACACTTCGTTTTAAAATATGACATTATGAATTCAATTAAAGCTTGTTATACACCCTTCTAATTGAAATCTCTTTCCTACCTCCAGAGGTAACCAGTATCTGAATTTGATATTTATCAGTCTATATATTTCTTTATACTATTATGATGTAGGTTTTTAATAAATACTCCTATTAAGGTTAAAGTAATTCCTTTCTTTGTCTGGTTGTGAGTTTTTATCTTGAAAGGCTGTTGTGGATTTTATCAATTTTTTTCTGCATTGAGACTGGTCTATAGTCAGAGTGTAAAGTTTTAAATCACCAACCCCATAAGATTCATAGACAATGGTGAAAGAATTCTTTACAAAATCAGCGATTGAAGCAATATAAAAAAAGACCCTTATGACAATATTTCATTCAATGAATATGAAATTGCTTAAGGCATTAAAAGTACTTATCAGTGGTCACTGAAAACACTATTTGGTTTTATGAGTAAATTCCCAATTTCCTTCCTTTCTGATTTGTATGTAAGATCATTCTTAAATTAATAAGCACAGCTGAATTTTAAATGTACCAAATGGTCTTCTGCCAAATGTTTTTATACACATACTCTCATTTAGTCTTTTAGAATATTGATTAGAAAAAGGATATATGTGAATATATAAAATTATGATATGGACACAAATGATAGGTAATTTTCAATGCTTTTTAATTTCAATATCCAAAATAAATAAAATATTGTAAGGAAGATAAAAATTTCATTGCAACTGAGTTTTCTCACCTTAGCATAAAAAATTATCACTGTTTTCAGACAAGTTTTTACAAGCTGTGGTCATTAAGTGATGGATCTCAACACATGAGACAAAGAAAGCATGTGTTCCAATTCTAAGTTCGAACGTGAAATATGTCCATTAATTTTTAAAGTGAAGTTGCTCAAACACAAAATAAAATGAAATATACATGAATACAAGCAGCCATCATCAAAATTTTTTTACAAAAAGTAATTTTCATTATTCTTTCCACAAAAAAATCATCTACTTCTGAATTTACTTTTCACACAAATTTTCATTCTTTTACTTGATTTTATTAGTTTCTCATCATAAGCTGCAGTCTTCTACGACATCAACATAAAGTTTACTTGTTTACATCTAATTTTGGTCTTATTCTGCCTTGAATAAAAATAATCATAATAGATATAAGAAGAAAATTTCAATGATTTAGTTTTATGTCAGGAATACAACTTAATTTCTTACTTAAACTCTGCCACTAAGAGGTGACACTCTGTAAATTATTTACTTCTTCCAAAAGTTAGTGTTTTACTGCCTGGTACTGTCAGGGGCAAAAACCACTTTGTATTTCAGAATGAGCCCTGGGTCTCTTAGTCTGACATTGAACACTCTTCTTGAATCAGCACTAACTTTCCATCTTTATCTCCAACACTTTCCCGCTGAATCCTTTACTACAGACTCACTGTTGCGGCCCGCTCACAGATGTGTACATGAAGGTCAACCAGATGCCAGGCCATATTTTCCAACAGTGGGCTCTGCTGGGACCCACAAGGATGTGGTTTCTAATCCAACTGCACATTTAGATAGCCATATCTGTTTCTGAATGTTTCCCATTCTTAACCCTAGTCTTTAACCATATTTTTTTTTTTTAAAAAGTGAATACCTTCATAGTAAAAAAGATAATGTGGAATAGAAAATATTTTTGATCTATAGATCAAAACTAAATTTAGAAATTATATTTGATTGTATATTCATTGAATTCACATAAAATGTATCCACATATCACTTTTTAAACATTCTTGGGGGTTTCTAAAAATAAGAGTTTGTTCTAAAACTTGACTGTTGCACGGTTTTGAAATATTTCAAAGGTCAGTTCAAACAAACACAAAACCTCTGGGCACGACTTGGAGCTAAAGTCAAAACCAACCGAATTTCTTAGGTTTGCAGAATTGAACAAAGGAAGTACCACTGAGCCGAGTGCACGTCGAGAGCGATGGTTTCACCAGCATTAAATCAATTCAGAGTTGTACTTGGACCAGCGTGTTCAACAGGTCAAACAACCAAAATGCAATGCTTTCAGAACACATTCTGTACATGTGTTTTTCTATTAAGCTAAATTGAATCTCTTTTTTTTTTCAGACCCAAATTTATCTTTAGAAGAAGAGATGAATGCTTCTATTCTACCTTTTCTAATATTGAATTGGCCTTTAATAAGAGAGTACCTTATTTTATTTTAAACGGTGTCACGTTACTAACCTGAATCTTTTTGCTATACGGACAGGTTGTTTTGATCAGCCTCTTCCTAACCTTTGGTTCATTATACCACTGGCACATTCCTGTCTTTCCCTGTAATCCTCACCCTTCTTTTGCTTGTTTTTCTCTCAATGAAGTATAGAAAGTCAAACCTTGTTATGGTTTGGAAATGTCTCCTTCATTTGCTGGGACCGATAGGTTTCTTGTTATCATTTGATGTCTCTGTGTTTTATAGCTGAGTGAAATGGCACACTTTGAAAGATTTGACCTGAGAGCTGATCTCCCCATTGCTATTAACCATCCATGCAGAACAGATGGCGCAACAACTTACCTGGGTGCCTGTGTCCTCACCTGGAAGGTGGGGAACATAATGCCTGCATTGCCAACCACATCTCCACAGCAATACCTACCTATATGACAGTAGATGATTGAGGAAAATAAAAGAGCTGTGCATTTGGTGGAACAATAAAAATTAATACAACCTTTTATCTCTGATAACACAGAATGGTAAATAAAATTATCAGTGCAATGATTTTGCAGGTAGAGTTTTACTTTCCAGGCCACAGTCTAGTTAAGGGGGGCAGTAAGGACCTGCACTGATGCCACTATCTCTGCACAGTTGGTCTCCTCGTCTCATTTCTACCACTCTCATCTTTGTCCCCTTCTTCTCGATTACAGCTACTTAACAGGGACTGGCCAGTGTTTCATCTCTCTCATCATCTTGAACACTACTCAGCAACATTACTAACATATGAGTCTAATTGTGAGACTTTTGTCCCTAATAAATGAATGCAAACCCAACCCACCTTCTCAGGGGCATTCTTATCACATCTAGATATTCTCTGAGTATTTGCGTATATATAGTGAGATATCTTGGGGATGGGACCCAAGTCTAAACATGAAATTCATTTATGTTTCATATATACACCTTATACACACAGCCTGGACATAATTTTATACAATACCAGAAATAATTTTGTGCATGAAATGAAGTGTGTGTACACTCAACCACCAGAAAGCAAAGGTATCCCTGCCTCAGCCACCCCTGTGGACAATCTGGTTGTTTGGCATCACCATCATTCCTGAGTTGGAATTTATATGCTGCTGATGAGCAATCATGTCCTTACACTTATTCACACATAAGTCCCTAACAGTAAAAATATGATATACCATTAATGTGGTGAAAAGATAACGTGTTCAGGGAAGCTAAGCAACACCGTAGCATCCCCACAACACCTGCACCAGCTGTTAGACAACAGCGACAGCAGACAACGGCAGCTTTCCGTCACCTCCTACGATGCTGTGTTTTGATTAAAGGGTTACTGTACATTATATTTTATCTTTTCAGGTGAGAGCACACATCAGAAGCAGTTGAGGGCCCAGGAAGTGGGTCCTCTAGGGATGAGGAGGTGTGCTGCTGGGTGGCTTTTTACAGTGTTTCCTCCAGAGTCATCTGCCCCATTGACAACAGTGAAGGAGGCGCGCTTTGATTTTATAAACTGACACGATGTCTTGCTCTGTTATGAATGCACACTGCTTTAGTCCTTCAACAAGCCCATCACACCCTCTCACCATGTCATCTGTAGGCACTTCCTCTGCACGGTTAACGTCATCTTCATCGTCTACTCGTGGTGTCACATTGGTGCTCAAAAAGTTTTGAATTTTGGAGCATTTCGGATGTCAGATTAGACATGCTCAGCCTGTAATGCTTCTTATTTCAGAGAACAACAGAATAGCCAAGTAACAAACAAAAATTTAGCTGAAGAATGATGACTTTTCTAGAAATGATTGTTTATCTGCTTCTCTTTGGTCTATCGAGGAGGGACTCTGTTTTGTGTGATCCTGTCGTGATCGAACTGTTATTAATTTTTTTTAAAGAAAACAAATGCGTTGTGTATATGCTATAATAATATATTCTTGAGGAATGGATAAATATTATGTGGACTCCATTTTTCTGACAGTCAATTAAGCACAAAAAGATTTTTAAGGCCCTGATTTTTGCATTCTTAAATGAAAAAAAATGAGTTCGTTCTTGAAATAGTTTTTTTTTATAATTTAGAGAAACATTTGCATGTGCACAAGTTTCATGTCTATTTTCAACCTGGCATTTTTATCCTTTCCCTTTTTCTATTTTATTATGGACGGTTAATGTTTTTAAAAGACTGAATTTCTTATACCTTGATATGTTTAGTGAGAACCTCCTTGTAGAACAGTTCTAAATTTTTTTTCTTATTTTCTCTAGAACTTCCATTTGAGTATCTTACTTCCATTTGCCCATTGTACTAGTTTAGGGATATCAAGATCAGATACACTGATCAATGCTGCATGCTGACTCGCAAAGCCAGTGCTAAAATGCAGCTCCTACCTATAGCACCTCCAAGTTTTGTCATTGCTAGCTTTTCAAATGCCTTACCTAGGATTGGATAAACTGCATGTCACCTGCTAAAACACAAACTGTATCTTTCATAAAAGTATATTTTACTAAATAAAAAATAGACTATAAAATTTTTAAAGTGAAAGTTGATAGCAATTTAATTTTATAATGAATCTATACCTAGAAATCTCACTAAACTTAGCCTGATTAAATCTTTAGCAAGGTCACAAATTCATTTTTATAAAAATTCTTCAAATGAGTTCAGAAACCTTCCAACTAAGGAAGTGACAAGTCGAATCTTAGTTTTCTGAGTGGCTCAGTAACTTATAAAGGCCATAGAATCATGAAGATCTTTCTGAGACTGACTCATGGGGAGTCCACCGACAACTATTTAGGTCTTCCAATTGGTCATATTTTCATTGGAGATTATTTACTATGTCTGGAATCCTAATGCTTGGTGTCTTTAATGAGAAAAATAATACCAAAAAACGTCAATGTTCAGCCAACACAAATTTATAAGATCTACAAAAGAAAGTGTTTTCAGATCTTGGCCTTGATTATTTTTGTTTTTATGTGACAGATTTGCTAAACAAAGCTTACAAATCTGTTCTTCCTCTCTACTCGCCGCTATCCCCACCCAACACACACACACACACACACACACACACACACACACACACACACGCTCCTCTTCACTTCCAGGCCCCATTAGACTGTTAACACCCACAGAAGCTCTAGGATGCCAAGCTTTTCGGAGGGAAATTGACTCTACTGAGTACTCTTTATCTTCAGTATACATTATATTACAAGTAATAGTACTGAACTTTTCAATGCTTACAATGTTCCCTAGGAGTGTATCAGTTGAGCAGGCGAAAAAAAAATATGTGGAAGTTTATTATTTTTCCACCAATATATTTGACACCACCTTTGGAACGTGAACAAAAGGCATACTGTCAAGCGGATAGACCTGGACAAAATGTTACTGTTTGTTCCTCACGAGCACAGAGGTACATTTAAGCAAAGAAAGACATTCCATGGCTCTCCTGGGGCTTCCTTCCTCCGGCTGAATTATACCAACATGTTCACACCACTGTGGGTCAGACTGTGCTGGAATTTAAAATGCAGACTTCTATTTGCCAATTGCTTAAATACCACAGCTGTAAAAATTCATATTAGGATTGACCCTGGCTTTAAAATATCATGAAACGAATGAGAGTTTATTTAAAAAAAAAAGAGAGAGAGAGAGAGAGAGATGTGTACACATGAAATTACAGTAGAAGACACGGAAATAAGGACTGTCCTTGTTTGGCAGATTCTATAAGCCTCAAAGTCACCAGAAGTCACCTGGTTTTGGATTATGTTTCAAATCCAAGCTCACTGACATTCATGAAACTTTTGGCAAGCATGGGCCAAGTTTCGAGCAAGGCTGGGTAGAATACTTCTTTCATGTGGAACCTGTGTGAAACTCAGTGGCTTTGGCTAGATTTCACCTTGAGTTTCACATTCAAACAATCCAAAGTTTCAAAGTAAAATTAAGGGGTGCAGAGAGAGAGAGGGGGAAAAAAACAGGGAAAAAATGGCTTGCCTGGGAATGGAATGGTCCTCTAACATCTTCCTACTCAATTTCATCCTGGTGCCATTTAATTTTGCACCTGAACTTGTTCTGCCTTTAGCAATACATCTGTACTCAGCACTCCCTCAGGCTTCCCAGTACTGAGGGGGACAGTATTCTGGACCCCTAAAAGTCCCAGGCTCAAAATAACTAGAAGATTTAAAATATTGACTATATGCAGAAATGTGATGATTAATATACTCCTTATAATGTAGACTTGAAGGGGAAAAGAAGTAATTAAATGTCCAGGTTTGGGAAATAAAAAACTAGACTGAACATCTCTAGATTGAATAGTAGGTTTTCCTACCATTAATCCAAATTCTAGAGAACCCATTGCATCTGCTCCCAATCCAGGGGGACCTCCCCCAGAGCATTTTCCAGAGCTCCATCCCTTTGCAAACTTGTCCGGAAGGCACTTGCTTCAAAAGAAGCAAGGAGCAGACTGCGGCCGCTCTGAGGGGCCACTGTCCTTCTCTGGGACGTAAACGGTCTCCTGACAGGATTAGGCTCATTCTATCCCTAACCTTCAACAGAACATGCAGGGACAGTTTGCCAGGGAATGTCAAACTCTGCACCTGACTGAGGACTTACAAAATACCCTGTGCTTGGGATGGGAAAGAAAGTGTAGCCAACAAACATAATGCAGATGTGTGCTTTCTTTAAAATAAGGAAAACACTGAAAAGTTGATTGGCTAGTAAATGCTACATTTTGCCCATTTTAGGAAATACATTTAAAAAAAATTCCTTATCCCTCACACAGTAGAAGTTTCACTAGTATAACAGATTTTGGCTACTGAGGGTTTTTTTTTTTTTTTTTAAGTTTCTTTTTCTTCCTTTCTTCTTCTTCTCTCTTTCTCTCTCTCTCTCATTACTCAGAAGATCATTATGTGTTTAAAATGCATGTTTTCTTCTGACATGTGGTCTGTATACTGATAAATGTCTTTGAAAGAAAGAATCTTTTAATTCCAAGCATTTCAGTGTCCATGTTAAAAAAGCACCAGGAGGGCCCCAAGGTACATGGTGATTCTGAAGACGCTGGACACTCAGGAGGGGCTCTGTGCACTGTCATTTGCTGCTCACTGTTAGACATCTATCTGCTAGGGGGAGCCATGAACTGCCTGGAAGTCTACGTGGGGAAGAACCTTGCCAGAGAACCCTTTTCTTTCAGTTGGCTTTATAGAAGTAAAATCTAAGACACATCAGTGAGGAAAACCAAAGTCCCAATAAATTATTTAAAGGAAATGCTATCAAAGCATCAAACCAAAAAAAAAAAAAAGACTTTTTACTGAACATAGTTAATACCCACAATCAAAGTAAATGCCGTGTTTGAAGTTCAAGTCCACAGATCAAAGTACTTTGCAAAATGTCAAGTGCAAGCATAGGGGGGCGGGGGAGAGGGGAGGCACAAAAACCTAACCAAAATGTTAGATCGTCACATCAGAGGAACCTGCCAGCAAATGTACTTAGCAAAAGACATCCAGCTTAGTAAGGAATTCTCAAAATTGAGTCCTCAAAAATGTGCTAGGAACATACAAAACAACAACCACGACAACAACACAACAAAGAACCCCCCCCCCCAACAACCATTCTAATTCCAAACTAGCAATTAAGAAAACAGTGATGAAAGGAGGACATAACATGGTATAGCTATCCTGTCATCCTTAAAGAAAAATTATCGGTGTATTCTCTTTGCTCAGATGGTTACATCTTTTACCTCTTTTTAAAAAAACGCCCTGGGAAAGTTAAAAATAAGAAAGCAGTCTAAACAACAAAATTATGACGTCTGGAAGGTCCTTGCATTGCCCTGGCAAGGGGACTTAATTAGAGCTCTGATTCGGAGCTCAAAGTCCAGACTATACTTGAGGTCACTATTACAGACAGCTTTAAGCAAAATTTAAAATCACAGCCACCCAAAGGCACAGATGCTCCTGTCGTGTTCTGGAACACAATATTTACCTGGGAGTCATTCACAGCCCCTCTTAATTTTCACTATAAATAAATAATTTTAAACACATGAGTCATGAACATATCTGAAAATGAATAATTCCAGAAGAAAAAAATCTTACCTACAGGCAGCTGAGTTCAACAGTTGCTCTCAACAGAGGAAGTAGGAGTCAGTGGCCTTTTACATGCAGAGATTGTTTATTTAGCCCTTTTTAAAAGGTCTTGAACTCCAAAGGTTTAAGATTAAGTCCAATCCAAGTGTCTGAAGGGGAAAAAGGCAAGAGAGAAGGCAAGTAAGAGAGGGAAAGAATCCCAGCTGCTGGGTGGTGCTACTGTGCTGAGAGCATTTGAGCTATTTTCAGCATTAACAGCAGCCGGGGTTGTCTGCAAAGAGATGAAAATGCCCTGCCCGAGTCGCCACCCCCCACACCAACCAGGAAACCCGCAACAACTTGGTTCATTGTGCAAATATTCATTTAAATTTTGGGGAAAACTGCCAGCACCATAGAAAACAAAACAAACCACAACTTGACTGGAATCTTAAAGAAACACAGTGCCTTGCCATAATCCTCAAATTTTCAAAACTATTTACCTAACTCATTGAAAACAAAATGTTCTGTTTATGCTTTACGGAGAAGGAATACTTCTCTGATATTTACTTGCTTACTTATAGGGGTCTTAAAAAAACATTTTCGATCTGTTAGGAACATTCATGGCCAGTTTAATTCTTCTTAAGACTGAAGACAAATGGTTTCTTTCTAGCACGCACCTAAATTTCCAGTTTCATCAACTAGGCTATTTTTGAAAGCTTCTGGTTAAGGCGTTGACATTTCTTATCTGGTGGCAGAGACTGGGCCATTCAGTGACATGATGCAGAGACTGACCCCTGCTTCTGCCTCCATAGGCCAATGAAATAATTCAAATTGGGTCACCAGCAATGACTGGAAAGCTATCAGCTTTCATTTTGTTTTTTTATTTTATTTTATTTTATTATTTTTGAAGGGGGTGTGAGGAGGGGTGCTCAGTTGCCTTGTTTGGTTTTGTTGAGACAGAGTCTCACTCTGTCACCCTGGGTAGAGTACAGTGGTGTCATTGTAGCTCACTGCAACCTCCAACTCCTGGGCTCAAGCGATCCTCCTGCCTTGGCCTCCCGTGTAGCTGGGATTACATGCGCACTGCAATGCCTGGCTGGGGTTTTTTTTGGTTGTTTTTCTTCCCTTTCTTTTTGGTAGAGACGGGGTCTTGCTCTTGCTCAGGCTGGTCTTAAACTCCTGAGCTCAAGCAATCCTCCCACCTCGGCCTCCCAGAGTGCTAGGATTACAGGCGTGAGCCACCGCGCCCGGCCATGAGCTTTCATTTTGTTTCTGGAAGTAAAAATTAAGAGCTAGAAGCTGTATTCATTCATTCATTCATTCAGCAAATATTTATGTGGCAAGCACTTCTGAGCCTATGATGAGCGAGGCACTCTGAGAATATAGCAGTAGGCAGAATAATCAGCATCCTTGCCTTCTTTATGGCACACAAACGCAGCAAGAATAAATAAAAATGAATGTGTTACATTTTCCAGCCTCTTTCTCACCTGATGAGACTATTCAAATCATAGCAGTGTGAGGCTGAGATCTCTTCCTACTATGACTGAAGGAAGACGCTTGTGTCCTCAGACCAGCTTCTGGCTTCCATGACTCCATTATGCCTTTCACACCACCAAGAAGGAAAATTACTTACTTCCTACCAAGGAAGCACTTAAGTACTTTTATAAAAGCCTTTATTTCGTGTAGATGAAACCTTTGTTTCTTTTCAACTTCCTACTCCCTCTAACAAAAAGAACGCTTAAGCAGCCAGAAAGCACTGTGGAGAGGCTTTACATATCAGGAGGCGAAACAAGATTCTCCAATTTTAATGCAGTATTAAAAAACCGCTTTGATATATTTTATAATTAATATGACGGTTGTACCAGATGCTCACATCAAATCTAATTCTTTCTTTGCAATTAAAGAAAGACACTAGAATTGATTATAGAAAATACTAAGGATTATGCATCACGTAAAAAAAGGGTTACAAGTACTATGTAAAAATAGTGAAATCCTTCAGCTCAATAGACTTTGTATTAAAACTACAGATATTTTGATTTAAAAAAAGAATCACAACTTAAGTTTGAAATATGTAATCAGAATTTTAAAAATAAGGTTAACTTGGTTTAAAAAATATACACCAGGCTTGAAAAAATCACTATAATGTATTTTTCTGTTCATTTATTGTACATGGTCACATTTTAATGTCTTAAATACCTGCCAATTTAAAACAGGGTATTTGTTTTGCTTGGCCACAATGTTGAATGGTCACTCTACTGGCAAAAATTGGAAGCCTAGCCTCAGATAAACGCTTTCTTAAAAAAATTGTTTTTACTTTTTCTTCCTTATAATAGTTTATAACAAAAATTGGAAGATACATTTAAAAATTTTCCTTCCTTGAGAAACTATGAGCATTAATGAAACAAATAAATATGAATTTTTTGACTACTAAGTCAACCATTACTTTTAAATTCCAAACTACTTGCTTGCTACATCAATTCTCAGAGAAGCCCAGGGCCTCACTTTTACCTACTGTAGTCATACTATAGCAAACTCTGCAGTGGAACAAATAGGTCACAACCCTGCTAGCTGCGTTCACTTAGGGTGACGCCTATCCCACTCTGTGGCAAACCAAGGTCCCCTTTGTTCCCCAAGGATCTCGTCTGTCCGCATAGCTTGTCAGTAAGCACCTGTCAACAGATTTGATGGCACAGAACAGTACAAGTCAGACTTTAGACATATTTTAGGAGGTGAGAGGGTAGAAAGTTCTCACTTTTCTACTTAGCCAACTAGTATGAATTTTATCTTACATGCTACTGATGTTTTAACAATTGTACTAATTGTACTAATGTCAACGATTTTATTCATATCTTTCGTTTGTTCTTTCTTTTACAAATAAGTTTATTTTAAAAATTGGGACGTGCTTATATTGAAGTGGACTTCTTAAATTGATGAAACACAAAGAAGGGCTTTGGCGTAACCCTGCCCCTGTATAAAATGGGGATGATAGGAGCACCAGTCCAGAGCTGTGTTAGGGCTCATTTGAACAATGCACACAAAATGCTTAACTGGGAAATGTCTGGCACACAGCAAGCCTTTGATTAAAGTTAATACTATCATCATAGCTGTAAGTCTAAAGCTTTGCTTTCCAATATGATAGTTACCTGCTGCTATTGAGTTCCTAAAATATGGCCAATCAGAACTGAAATGTCATGTGAGTGTAAAACGCACACTAGATTTCCAAGACTTAATATAAAAAAGAATTTAAATTATGGCACTAATTTTTTATATTGATCAAATGTTGGAATGATGTTATTTTGGACGTATTGGGTTAAATCAGATACTTTCTTAAAATTCATTTTACCTATTTCCTTTTAGTTTTTAAAATGTGACTACAGGCAAAGTTAAAGTTACACATGTGGCTTGCATGTTTCTATTGGGCAGTGCCATCTAAGCCAATGGTTCTCAAACTGTAGTGAGCATCTGTCACCTGGAATGTTTATAAAAACACAGACTGATGGCTCCCACCCCCAGAGTTTCTGATTCAGTAGGTCTGGGAAGGGCCTGAAATTTTGCATCTCTAATAAGTTCCCAGGTGATTCTTGACAACATTGTGAGAACCGCTGGCCATGAGCCTTGTACTTAAAAAGTGGTCCATGGACCAATGTTAATGTCATCACTTGGGATCGTAGCAACATCCCCAGGCTATGTGTCTGCACTTTGAAATTTGAGAGAAATTGATATAAAGTTGTGTCTCTCATCCCTAGGTCCATAAAAGACTTACCTGGCAAACTTTAAAAAAATACCAGCACCCTGGACCCGGCCCTAGAGAATTTGATTTAGTCAATCTGGATGAGACCCGGGTATCTGCATATCTAAACAGCTCTCCAGGTGACTCCTATGTTAAAGCAAACACTGAGAGTTTGAGGGGCAGTGGGGCCCCATCAGACGGATGCAGAAGAGCCAGGATCTAGAAACCAGACACTCCTTCTAGTGAAAGACAGATGCTTGAGGGTTGTCAGGTTTGGGAGGACAGGACCTATCGTGGGTGAAGACAGGAGAAATTGCACAACAAGGGCCCATGAGTGGGTGAGGCAGTCAGCGGGGGAGCCAGGCAGGAGACCTGCCTGCCTTTGCATATCTGGCAGAAGTCCTGGCTGTCCTAGGTCTGGACTTCAAAGGAAGACCAGGTAACACAAAGCACAGCCTTGGTCTTGGAGGAACTAGAGCACTAGGCAAGTTATCTGGGCAGAGACGCAGGCTCAGAGGGATAGGTTGAGGACTTAGTTACAAGAACCCTGGTGTAAGTCTAGAGCAGGACCAAGAGCCACATTAACTGAGTTTCCTAAACTCTACATAATGACAGGCTTGGTTTCAGAGGCCAGAGCAGAAATAATACTTCAGATAGAAATGAGGAGGGAAGAAAATGGATGAAAGTGTTGAAAGTCAGATTAGTTGTCCATCTCCCCCCGTCTCTCTCTCGCTAAAACACAATAAAAACTGAGACGCTTCTGGGCTGAGTGTTGGTCCAATTAAAGCAATGTCCATTAAGGTATAGCTGACACAGACCAAACCACCCTAGAGGGTATGTATACCCAAGAAAGGATCTTTTTAACCCCAGTAACTCCCCAGTTGTCAGAACTGGTGGGAAATACTCATATTTTGGAGGAGAGAAGCCTTCTGTTACTCACTGTACCTCTGTTCCACCCTTAAATCAGTGAGCACACCAATTTTAAGAGTAAGTCCAAATAATCTCATCAGTCTGCCAAATGACTCTTCATTTTTTCAGGTGGCACCAGAGTTTTTGTGTTTCAGACAGAGTCATCGGAATAAAATCCTCGCTGCGAGAATCTGGGCTCACATTGGTAGCGTTTGAAACTTCCAATTCTGCATGCAGACACCATCTGTAGCTTTACTTCTCACTTTCTTGGTTGGTTGTTTCAGAGAACTTTTTAAAGTGCCAAATGCTTAAAGCAGAAAGTCTGAAGTCAGTGTGGCTGGGTTTGAATCCTGGTCCTGCCACTTACGCGTGACCTTGGGCCACAGCCTCCTTCTGCCTCAGTTTCCTTCTCTATAAGCGAACCTACCTCACTGGGTTGTTGTGAGGATGAAAATTGTTGTTATTTGAAAGAAACATAGAAAAGTTGGTGCTTTGTAAGTGCTACACACATGGGGGTCAAATAATCAAATTATATTTGAAAAACTGCAGATTCCATATGTGGCTAAATTTAGTAATTTTTTTTTTTAGATATTATGGTGATTTCCAGGGACTTTTATGTGCATGATTTTTTTGAATACAATATTATGAGGGTTTTTTTGAGTGTTGTTTAAGTTTTTTTCCCAAGAGAATTCAGAATTCTCAATCGATTTCTCATCACTTCCTATTATTTGAGAGGATCTCAGTAGGAAGGAAGTGAATGTAGCTTTCCCATGAATATTGTTTTCTAGAGTACATTTTTTCCCCCTGAAGTCCTTTGAAAAGCGAGTCACACTATAGATGTCTGAAGGCTTTCGTGGCCCATGTCAGTTCAGTGGCATTGTCTAATATTCCGGGAGAACAACGGGTCATTCTCCTAGACGAATATTTTAAGTGCTTAGGGAGAGGCAGCAAGACCGTCTGAAACAATGGCGTGAGTTACAAAGATGTATTGAAAAGGCAGTCAGATTCTGCTACTGTAGAGACTATAGAAATCAGATAATGCTGATTAAAGGAAGGGGTGGGCCACTGAAAACAGGCATGTTGGATACAAAGGGAAGGCTCGGTTAAGTGGAATGACATCTTCCATGCCCATGTGCTTCAACCACGCTTAGCAAACTGAAGCATAGGCAAGAAAAATGACGGTGCTGAACAGCATCGTGCGTTAGCAGGCATCTGCCGGGTCATGCACAGGAGCCTCAGCTACAGCAAGCTGTGTGCTGAACGAGGCCGAAATGCACCGGGCACGGAAGCTGCAGCCCGGAGGCTGAGCAACTCCAGACCCGTCAGGCGAGCCCCCTCTGCGCGTGTCCTGAAATGTAGGCAGAGGAATCGGACTGCACATCCTGTACTCACTCTCAAATCTATGCTTTTGTTTGGGCTTATCTAGATTACATGCAGCAGTCTCCCGTGATTTACATCTGCTGGTGTCACTATTTGGAAGCTGGCAAATCACACGTACGATGACGTCTACCGCCCGGTTATTGACGTTAAGCAAATGTTTTCTAGGCGGTGATTCGTCATCACATGTATGTAATATTTTACCATCGGGGATTGGACTTTACCGAGTGAGGCAGAAATCTTGACAAAAGGTTAAAGAACTATTAACCAATGCAAGAGATTATATAGAAATGACTTCTTAAAACCTTCTTGAAACGCAATTTTCTAGTTAAAACTTTGTTTTTAAGCTTACTGCCTGAACTCCATATGTATTTAAAAAGTATCTCTGCTGTTTATATAACCATGACTTAGCTTTTCTTGACATTTACATTGCATTTGAAATTGAGCATATGCAACAGTTGCTAAATACGATATGAAAATTGTTAAGATAAGCCTTCTTAAAGTGGCTTATTTAAGGGCCTGTGCGATCTGGTGTCTTGCAGCATCTCCACCCACATCCCCACCATCCTCCTCCTAGCTCCGCTGCTCCAGCCTCTCACGCCTGCCTTCCACTCCTGGGACGCACCATGGTCAGGGCGCTGGTGCGGCAACCCCTGGTCGGCACGCCCACCCCTCGCAGCAGCAGGTGCCCGGCAGTCTTCGATCTTCGGTCAGGTGTCCCTTCCGCAGGAAGGGCTTCCCTGATCCACCAGCCTAGCTCAAGTTTTTTTTGTGTGCTTAAAGAATCACATTCCTCATTCCCTCCAAGTTCAAACTCAGTCGCATGTATCGCTCCTGGTTTCCCCTCCCACAGGTACTCCTCACGCAGGTGTTATATGTGTGCTTGGCACACGGTGGGTGCTCGATATGCAGTTGTCGGATGAATAGGCAATTAAACAAGTTCTGCATTAGGTATTAAATAACACGAGTACATTTTTTGTTCTATATTGATCAGAACTTGTGAAATAAAAAGTATCTTATTATGTGTAAAGCAAAAACCATGTATCCCAATTAAGCCACTGTTTCTGACCAAGACAATTTTCTGAAATATATTGCTTTGGAGCTACATATTTGGTTTAGAAGCTGTCTTAAGAGGCAGATGTCGCTTGTTTTTCCCCCCAGGATATATTAATAATATATTCTGTTATCTTAATAATTTGCATTTATCTTCTAAAATAGATTTGAAATAAAACACGTTATCTGCACTCATGCAGCATACCTCCAGACCTTTGCCGGAACCACGATACTCTACCAGGGTGTACTTATCCCTTGGGTGAGGTCCTGGATAAAAATTCCTTCTCACTGAGATTGCTGAGAGAATTATATATTTGTCCATATATTGCTGGACAGTTACGCCACCTGCAAACCATATCTGATGTTTATAAGGTCGTTTTACCAGCCAAACCCACCCTGGGCTGCTTGTCCCTGGGAGTTTTGTGAGAGGCAAACCCAGCCTCTCACCTGATTAAAAGGCTCTACTGAGGTAATTTGTTAGGTGAAGCTATGACCGTAACTAACACAATCATGTAAGAACAACTTAATTACACTAGGCTGGTGGAAAGATAGCAGTAGACTATTAGGCCTGCCACTAAGATATCATCTAAAAAAATAGTTCTGGAAGTTTCGAAAGAACTTCTGGGCATCAGCAACCAGCCCTTCCAACAGTTGTGGCACTAAGTTTCAGGCCCATTATCATTTCCTAATGGAGCAAAAAATGCCATAAAAAATAGCACCCGCATGCCTGAAGCCCTAGGAACTGCATCATTTGAATATTTTCGGCTCTAAATATAGTGAAGTAGTTGGCTCTTTCCTTAAAAACTAACATTTAAATTCAGTGATATCAAGAGAAATAAGAACACAGCAATACTCTGCAGGAAATGCAAAACAGGAACCCACTGTTTACCCCATTCTCAGTGTACGTTGCCAGATCATTGTTCAGAAAACTTTGGAACAGGGTCACTTCAATGTAGTTTATGAAGCTTTTAAAATCTTAAATTGAATGGTGGAATTTGTCCTTGTTATAGAAAAAGCGATTGTGAAAGGATTATTCAAGGCCAGTAATGCATTGACTTTGAATATTAAAAAAAGCCTTTAAGAATTTTACTTATGATTTAAAATGGTGAATGCTATCAGTCAAAATTGAGGTGAAGGTATGTTGGATTAGGAAGCCAATAATTTTTCAGAACCAAATAAAGATACATATGCAACATGTAAATTATTATAAGCATTCTTGTGTCATGGTTCCTGATTAAGTACCATAAATTGAAGAAATGAATGTAAATCATAACACATTCAATTTTATAACAGGCAGTTCCTGTATAAATATTTGTCCTATCCATGTCTGCCAAGAACTGTGCTAGAGTATAATGGCTGAGAATGTGACTCTGGAGTCTGTCGGCCACCATTGAATCTGACTCTATTGCTTCCAATGTGTGAGGCTACTCTAATCTTCTTGTGTGTCAGTTCTCTTATCAAGAAAATAAGAATTATAGCAGTACTTGACCCTTCTGGCTGTTGTGAGGATGAAATGAGTCAGTATATGCAAAGCTGGGGTTTGAGGATAGATATTTCTGAGTTAACTTTCTGGTTCTGCCACTTATCAGCTCTTTGTTTTGGAAAAACTGAGCCTCAGGTTCCTCAGCTGAAAAAAGGGGAATTTAATTTCCTTATAATTTATTTCAGTTAGCTCACATTCGGAGTTTTATGTCTTTGTTTTGTTTTCTATTTTAATTTTAAAGAAGAATTCATGGAATTGTCAAGCAACTGGATTGAGAAAATTCCTGTCTCTGCTAATAACTTTGTCCTATGGTTGATGTCACTGTCTCCCTAAAGCGATGACACTGTCATCATTTCATTTGATAAGGAGAAGAAGGTTGAAGAAGAAAGATGTTGGCATTAAAAGGAAAAACGTGGAAGAAACAGAGAAGAATTGACTTTGTAAGGCCCTGAAAGAGTCTATCATTCTCTTAACAGGTAGGAGAAGCAGAATTATAACCCTATCCATCTTGTTGCAAACACACACGCACTAACTTATGTCGATTAATTATAATTATAATGAATGATCATTGAACTATATGTAGCCCTATATTATAGCAATGATTACCTGCAAGAAAAAAGAATCAAGGCTTTGGAATCAAGCAGAACTGGCCTCAAGGCTTGGCTTCTCTGGTGGCTGTCCACGTCACTTTGGGTGAGTTACTTAATCTCTCTGAGCTTGGATTTCCTTGCCTATAAAAAGCAGACAATCCCATCTATCTATCTGGGAGTCTTTCGAGAGGATTAAATAAGACTTTGCATGATAATTGGTTACTCCATCAAGTGCCTGTTGCAGAAGAGGGACTTAACATATTGTTGCTGCTTACCTGTCTTTTTCCTACTAAACTGTAGGCTACTTGAGGACAGGACTCCCTTTGAAAACAGAAATACAACCAGCTCGTAGTGTGAGAATAGGAGACTAGGAGACAGGCTGAGACCAGATGCAGGGGCTTGCAGCCTGGGCGCAGGTGTTAAAGTAAACCACTCTGAAGCAGAAGGTAACCAGAGAGGCTGACAACCGCAGGCGAGAATCAGCTTCAACTGGCTTGTCAGCTGTCTCTGCCACCTTACATGAACTTTGGCTAATTACACTATCATCTACATTGTGGTTTTAAAATTTCTCTGCCTTTGAAATCACCATGACAGTTCTGAGACAACCATATAAAGTATGAAAAATGGGAGAGAACCCAATTCTAGGAATGACTACCCAAATTCTCAGTAAAAGCCGACCCCTTCGCCTTGAATTCACCTCCCCTTGATTAGTAAGACTACAAAAGATCTAAGACCACTTCCTCTCAGTGCAGCTGCTTTTTTTGAGGCTGCCTGCTCTCTTTCCTGAAAATGTACGTTTCCTTTCAATAAAGCTTTCGCTTGCTTGGTTTATGTGGTGCGTCCTGAAACTCTTTTCCCTGACGAACAACAAGAACTTGGAACAACCTCCACTCGGAGGCCTGAAACAATAGTGTCCAGTTACGAGAATGTACTGGGTGAATGAATATATACCGAATAAGGCAAGACGGGGTACCTTGATGGAAAACTAAAGCAACAGCAATAACGAGTAGAAGACTTGACTTGTATACGTGGAAATAGTTAAGAGAGACAGGCACTGCCAAATTGAACTAACCGGGGAATAGATTCAAGTAAAAAGTACATAAAAGACATTTTCGTCACACACATATGTAGAAGGGAGAGACAATCTGTAAGTGACAGAGAAAAGTTGTCACATTGACCATCACACCACTTGACAGGATTATAAATATCATCTTCAAATGGGGCTATTTCTATACATCATCTATATTTTCCTACTTTGTAGAAAGATGAGAATGACCTTAGGCCCATGATTTCTGTGAGCTCTGTTCGATCTCCTTTTTAATTTATGGTTTTTATATAAAACTCAGGTCTTCTCATCTCTCTCTGACACCCTCCCTCCCATCCCGGTCTCCACCTTGGGGACCGGTTGGTTATACGTTTAAATCCAGTGATGCAGATCCTGGGTGGGCAGGCTTTACATATCGTTCCTTCCCCATGTCCCTGTCTGTAGCATTCCTGGGATATGGCATAGAATGGAGACTTTCAGGACCAATTTTAGTTTCTTATATTTCTTACTGTTCATCTAACCTTGCACAGTAGCTGAAAGGAATATTACATCATAATCATCCCCTTCACACTTTGAAAATTGTGGAGTGGAGGATGATTTTATAGGTAAAGCCATGACTAGGATGAGGGTCTGAGAAACATTGCCCCAGTGGGGGTGAAGGGGCATAAATGACATTGGTGGCATTTCCAGACCTGAGACAGGACAGGAATTTCCATGGGTCCTGCTGGTCCATCCGTGAGCACCATGGCCGCTCCAGCACCAACGGCTACTTTCTTTTGCCTGGAAGCAGCTCTGAGAGAGACTTGCTATTCAAAGCCCTGATGAACTAAATTAGCTGTTAATGCTACTTACAATAGTAGACTCATTTAAGTATCAGATGATAGCTTCACTAGAGTAACAAAAACGTTCTCACAGAGGAAAGAAAATAGACACAAATAGCAGAGAAGATGAGATTTGCAATAATTTTGGTGAGAATGGATTCAGCGGGGGGAAAGAAATCAACAGCCTATCTCCTTAAGAGAAAAACAGATAAAATTTGGAGCTTCAAAGTTCAAAATGAGGCACATTTCAGTTGCGGCATAGCCAGACACTCAAGCAGAGTAAAGTGACCTCAGACTCAATCAACTATCAGAGAATAACACTGTTTATGACAATTAGAAAAATGACTCAATGAGATAATTGTCAGAAATAAATTAGTTTTTATCAATGCAAGACTTGCTTGTAAAAGTCTTCTGAAAAAGAGAAACTTGCAGCTGAATCCATTTGATGGCATGATATTAGGGTATACATATTTGACAATTTTTTAATTATACTCTGTAATGAATACTACCTGCAATGACAGATAGAGAGAATTAAATTCAGGTTGCCTTTAGATTTACATATACAGTGCTAGGTAAGAGAAGAAAAAACTGGAAAGGTTTTAACAAATTGGTGCCCATTGCTTGTGGCCAAACCTGGGCTATAAATTGCAGTGGCTCTACCATTCTGCAACTCGAACTCTGTTTTCATGTTACAGATTAAGATCTATTCGCCTGGCCTCTTTTAAAAAGAATTGCACACATTTGAACACACCTTTGAGACTCCAAATTGGACTTCTGCACCACATTCTATTTTGAGCAACCAACAAAGGTGCTGGAAATTTCAAGTAGTAACAAACACCATGACCTACAAACTTAAGAACCTGAGCTGGAGAGTACATGATTCCCAGGTTGCAAAATATACCCTGGCTGTGGGCTCCAACTATTCTTTGGGGTGTTTGACTTACAGACCAAGTCCAGGTCAGGTCGTCTTTGTTTGCGATGTTTTTACTCTTTCTCGTGATGTCTTTAACTTAATATTGTTCTTTTTTTTAACACCAAAAGTCAGTTTAAGGAACATTTTAAAGCTTACTTTTGTGTTGCCTTGAGACGATTAATAGACACATTCATTTTTCATAGGAAATGAGAAAGCTTTCCTTCTACTGTTAACCAGCCCTGTAGAGAAGTCCTCATTCTCATTCACCCCTGCTCATCTTAGCCACATTTGAATTAGTTATAAAGGGACTCAGGTATTCTATGCAGGAATTATTCAAAGTAAAGTCATAATAATTTCATTATTTGCTAAAATACAATTTATCAAATAAATTATAATTTATACTTATAATAATTTATGTATTACAGAACTATATATCATATTGCATATTAACTGCTTATTAAATATTATACAAGATATATTTATAAATAATTAAATTTGTCATATAACTTATGTCAATATAATTTTATCAAATAAAGTCATAATTTTATTCTACATCCCCTCTCTACTTTTGTTTTTGAAAGGATGAACTTGTGTGGTACCTTCAGAATCTATTAGTTTCTTAAACAGAATCATTTGTGAGAGACATTAGAACACTTAAATCATCTTGATTTTTAATGCAATATTTCATTAAACTTTTAAATATTGAAAGTTTTTGAAAATACACAAGGTTAGGAATTGTTATGTAATTTTGCTGGTATTTTTGCTTTTCTGACCATCTTCTTACTGTTTTAGTGCATTTGGAAATTAGTTTGACCTTGAAGTTTCTTCTTCCACATACGAATACATATAAACTCTTGCACTGTTTCCAAATCAAAGGGAGCAGTTCCTCCATGGCCTGAGTTTGCTATTTCTGTTTCATCAAGAAACAATACACCTACTGTAGTGAAGAGGTTTATGAATGGTCCTTGCTAATTTCTAGGCTGATGAAACATGTCTCTAATTTCACAGATTTCGAGGAGGCGGGAGATTGGGTTTTATTTCTTCTTACACTTATCTCCACTTACTGCTTCAGTGGTTATGTTAACTTTGTCCTGAGAGGAACTAGCACTGGGGTGAGATGTAAAACATAAAAATAATGAAGTAAGTAAATCAGCCTATTAACTCACATGATCACACTCACACACAAAGACACATTATAACTAAAACATTCCCAATTCTTTCTTACGTGATAACCACAGTGGCTCTACAAATACAGTAAATGTATCTGTGCTGTTTCATCTGTCGGATGTGTACTAACAGCTTCTGCCAAATGGATAAAGACTGCGGACGTCAGGGATGATTACAAGATACCTGAGTCG
Organism: Indri indri; assembly: GCA_004363605.1. Classification (NCBI taxonomy): domain Eukaryota; kingdom Metazoa; phylum Chordata; class Mammalia; order Primates; family Indriidae; genus Indri; species Indri indri. Next base: position 137,766 of record RJWJ010000949.1, on the reverse strand, counting down.
CTGGCTGACTCTACAATTGGAATTGTTTTCACGTCAAAAGAGCCAAGAAATCTATGGACTCACATCTTACTCTATTTGTGCAGCCAGTTGTACTTATAGAAGGTCTCTTTAGGTAAAAGAAATGCTAGTATTTTAATGTTAAAAATGTTGACTTCCTTATTCATACAATAGTCCCTTGGGCAGATAGAAACTCTCATTTCACAGATACTTCTAAAATATGTTTATCACTTAAAGCTGACTTTAATTTAGGGAACAACTCAGAGTTCCCTGCTCATATTTTCCTGAAATGAGCCACTTTTGTAACTCAGCATTTGCTCTGCCGCTGAAATTGCATTCCTCTTCCACACCGCATCAGTGGAAAGTACGGCTGACTTTGCCACTTAGCTATGAACATTCCAAAGTGTCTATTCTCTGAAAAATTTGAACACTGAGTTGAAAACCATGAGTATAGGGGGAAAGTAATAAAAGATATGAATGTGCTTTTAAAAGCATAGCAATGGAATGATGCTTATTAAAATGCCATTTTTCATAAACAACTTTAAAAGTTTCTCTAAGTACTAATTCGGGAAAGTATGCTGATTTGCAACACAACTTACAACCTACATTTGTTTAAATTAGAATGAACACTTTTTTGCCACATTTTGTCATCCAATGGAATGTTAAATTTACCACCTACATAAGAACAAAATATGGGAAATACATTTATGAATACATTAAATGTTTAAGAAAAAACTTGTTCACATTTCATATGATCATGTTTTGTTTATACAGCCTCATTTGTTCATGAATTGGTAAGTTAGCTTCAGATAAGAAAACATAAATAGATGTTGAGTGTATAAGGTCCAGGAGGGCAAGAACTTCTGTTTTGTATGTATAGTACAGTGCTTAACTCATAGGGAAAGCTGACCTCATGCTGATGAAAAGTGAATGATGGAATAAATGGACACGCAAAGACAGCCAAGGCAAGGCTGTACAATGTATACGAATGTATACAAATGTGCGAATGTTTTGAGGATGACCTTTTGAATTGCTTTTTCTTATTTTTCTTGTTTCAAATGCTATCGGTGAACTCTTTCACCTAGCATATTAGGACGTATATGTGAAATGGAGTTTTTTATAAAAGTTAGTGCTTGTACTTGTTATTTATCATACTAGACACTCTCTTAAAAATGTGAAGAAAATAAGATTGTTTTCCCCCAAAATTACATGCTGTCAGAGTAACCATTTTCTTCTGAGGTCAGAGTGCTAATAGTCGACAAAGGGAAATTGTTCCACGTGTACATAACCACAAGACTCTTGATTCTTTTTGAACTCCGATTGAACCGGATTTGGTTCCAAAGTAGAGCTAATCATTCTTAATCCAGAGGTAAAACCATTGCTGCCAGTAAACAGAAAGGCCCACTAATATTAAGCACAGAAAATCAAGTTTGTGGTGATCATTTCCCAATGGTACATTTTCTAAATAATCTTCCGAATTAAAATAGTTGAAAATTTAGATTTCTAAATAATCTTCTGAATTAAAACAGATGCAAATAAAAGGAAATTGATAAAATTTTTACATTCAGAGGGCTTTTAAAATTTTGTCTATTGTTTAGCCTTGTAGCATTCAAATTAGATGTTTAAATACGATTGGGGCGACATAAATTTCCTTTGGACCCCATCTAGATACAAATTATTTTGAAATTTTCATAACTTAATATAGATTTTAAAAACATGGGCGAGCAAAAAGAATATAAAAACCATCCACAATAGCATTACAAAAAATATTATTATTGACATCCTAAATTGTTTTTTTCTTCCCTACCTCATTTTATTCTTGTGCTATTTTCTGATCTTTGAGAATAAAGAAATTTAGTGTTCACTTCTTAACAAATGATTCCATAGAGCCGACAAGCAAAAATATAGAGAGAATAACAAAATGAGAATTATAACATTTTCTTTTGGCTGATCTGTAGTTCCCACAAATAGGCAGTCTAGAAAAATGTTGAAAGCACAGGGTTTGGAATCTGGCCGACCCAAGTTGGAATCCCACTTTCCCCACATGTGTGACCCTGTGCAAGTTGTTTAACTTCTCTGCGCCTGTTTCCTCTTCTGTAAAATGAGAATAATAGTCTCATCAGAGCGTTTTTTGTGAATAGTCAATGAGAGGTATTTAAAGAATTTGGCATCCTGCCTGACAACAGTATGCACTGAATGAATGGTAGCCATTATTGTTATTTATAAGAATTCTTACTGTTATTTTACATTCCTAACTAACCCTGCAGATCACAAAGCTCCAGCACCATGTGACATGAAGACTAATTTCAGATCAGCCCAAGAAAAGCGTAATTGAGCAGGTAAATCTATTTGAAAACGATCATATGATGCATTCTTAAGCGAATACTTTAGGATTATTGGGCTGTAGTCTCTATCAGCATAGTCAATGTCAGGATGGCTGTTCTTTGGAATTAGGATCCTTAGAAATAATGATCTCCCACATTCTACCCTAATATCATTTTTGAAGTTAATATTCTGCATAATTTATCACAAAAGATTAGTTTGCCTCAGTGCAAACTGACCGGAAGGTAACAGAAGTGTGTTGTTATACACTCATGAAGTTTCTTTGAGTTTTATTATAATTAGACTTCAACAATTTAAGAACAGCATGACCATTGAAAATGTGGTGGGATTTATATTAAGAAGCTTTTTATTTAATCATTTATCTATTATGGAAATTTATTTTTATTTATTTTATGTAATTTTTTGATTTTAGGCCCAGTTAAGCTTTGTGAGGTCAAAATGTTTGGGGGATCTTTATTTCCCTTTCATCTCTGGGGATTTTTTATTAATGGCACAGTTATTTATCGAGCACCAGTTATGTGCCAAGCACTTAGTGTGTACTTTGCATGAATTATTTCATATAAGAGAACTAATGGTTCTGTGATCTAGCATAGTATCCTCATTTATCAGAAACCAGGCCTGTGGTTGACAGACATAAAGTCGCAGGCCAGCGGTCACACCTCCACGAAGGCTGAGTCCATGACTGGACTTTGGTTCTCGCAGGCTCCTGCTAGGCCTGGCCTCTCCTTGCCTGCAAAATTGGAGGGACTTTAATGCAGAATTGGAGGGACCTTGTCTTTGACAAGGCACATGCAAAGGGAAAAATCAGTTATGGCATATAGAGACGTTAAAAAGCACTTGTTCTACTTTCCTTTTTGAAAGAAAAAAAAAATACTGTTGTTTACTGACTTTTAAAACTAAGCAACCAAGCATAAGTAACATAAAATTGTTTATGAAGTACAATAAACGGCACTTCAAACGATAGCCTGGATTTTCAAAATAACCACATAAAGAAATGACATGAGGCTGGGGACTGAGGGCAGCAGGAGGAGAGTGGAGAGGAGGAGGAGGAGGAGGAGGAGGAGGAGGAGGAAGGAAGGAAGGAAGGAAGGAATGGAGGAGGGTGGGGGGGGCTCGCTTGCATTTATGAGTGTCTGGGCCATTGGTACTTGGTGCTATCCCATGAGGCAGGTCCTATTTTCATAAATAATATCCTACAGGGAAAGTCTGAAGTTGATCGTTAGATTTGTATTTCTAAGGTTGAGGTGCCGCATTCACACAGAAAGCCACAAATACAAAAATCCAAATAAGGTGTCCTGAGGCATTGACCTGGGACAAGAACTGCAGCTGCACGGCCCACTCCAAACTCTCTAGTTGTTCTCCTTATCTCAGGGAATTCCAGTTTGTGTTCCCTTGTTCCAGCGCTCCTTCTCCCCAACTCTCTAAGGAAACCCAATCTTTCGACTTTCATGATGGATGCTCCCTTAGCATAGCAAAGTGTGGGAGAGAGGGATTCTTAGAAGTTGAATGACCATGAAGAGCTGCCACATCTCTGCCAGGGTGGGGACCCGGTGGGTGGGCCCCCTTGACATGATGCAGGGTGGGGTGATGGTGTTCTGGTACGACTGGGGTCTTGCCTTTGTGGGGAAGGTGGGAAGGGTACCGCAGGACTCGTGAACCCCAAATGCTCCAGCATGGGGAGAAGCTGCTTTTTGCCTCCAGCCCAGAAGAGTGGCTGCCAGCAATGACACCCCACAGTAGCTCAAAGTCGTTACTCATCTCATTAAACAAATTGTGTTTCTCAAAAGGCAAGCGTGTTCACGGATAATGCATAAAAATGCAAGTGGCATGTGCAGGGTGGGCTTCATGGGTGTCCAACCAGAGCACCTGTGGGCGACCCAGGCACTCGCTTTAATACTTTGCTTTCTTCATCTCAAAATTTTAAATCATAATTTTGGAATAAGGGGTAATAGCATTTTCATCTTGCAAACTAGGCCCTGCAAATTGCATAGTGGGTTCTGGTTATATAAAATTTCAACACAGATAAAATCTCCCTAAATTTCTGGGACTCCAATCTCAGGTCTCATAGCCTCAAAAGATAGAAAATCAAAGTCAGGGGCAGTTTCAGTAATTCTTCCCTCTCTCTTGCCACTGGGACAAGCTCTTTTCCTTCTCTCCACTCTCCCTGCCTAAGCTCCCTTTGATCTGTAACTTCAGAGAAGTCTTCTATTCTGATCCCTGTCAAACAGACATCTCCTCCCCAGACTCTGGTCGGGGCTGTGCGGCCACTGGCCGCATGTGGCTACGGAGCACTTGAGAGGTCCCTCGCTCGAACTGAGATGTGCTGTACATGTATGGAAAAAGAAAGCAAAACATATTTTTATTGATTCCCTGTTGAAACCATAATATTTTGGATATATTAGGTTAAATAAAATGTTATAAAAATTGATGTCATCTGTTTCTTTTTACTTTTTTTTAATGTGGCTACTAGAACACTTAAAATTATATATGTGGCTTCTGTTGGCTGCTCAAATTATATTTCTATTGGCCTAGACCTTTTTATTTTTTAATCATGCTTCCAACGAGATGTTCCACTTGCATTTCCATCTCAGAAAGTCTCAAACCAATTTCATTATCTTCTTCTCCAAATATACTTTTTCTATATCTTCTTTTCTCAAGATAGAAACCTAGTAGTCAAACCATACCCACGCTCCCACCCCCAGCTGTCTACTGATTTAATCTCCATAATCTCTCAGTTCCAGCCCTTTCTCTCCAGACCTACTGTCCTGTCCTAGCTGAGGCATCCACCCTTTCTTCCTGGATTGCTGCACTATCCTCCTACGTGAAATCCTTGAATTCAGCCTCGACCTGCCTCAGGGGTACTCTTACGCCAGAGCAAGAGTTTCATAAAGACAATCTTATGTCCTCACTCTCCGGCTTGAAATCTCTCAGTGCCTTCCTACCTAATGTACTTCCTACCTAACGTAGTGCGACACAATCGCACCACAATCTGGTCTCCCTGCCCAATTGTACTGTCTCTCCATACTGGGTGCCCTGCATTCCAGGCATACCAATGGCTTTCGGTGCTCAGAACATGTCCCTCTGTGCCTGTGTGCTCAAGCCGTGATGTTCCTGGGTCACGGAGGGCTGAGCGTGTTCCAAGGTGAATGCCCACAGGCCAGTCGAGGTGGTTCACTCCTGTAATCCTAGCTCTCTGGGAGGCCAAAGCGAGAGGATCACTTGAGTTCGAGACCAAGGTGAATGCCTTGCCTTCGTTAGACCCCACCTCAAACACCTCCATGGTGATGCCTCCAAAGCTCCTTCCTAAGCCGTATAGATTATTCCCAGATTTCCCTTATTTGGTACATTTGTGCGTTCCATACATCTCTATCAATGCAACACAAGACTGAATCAGAATTGCCAATTTTTAAGACTGCTTTGCAGTCACTGTTTAGATGCATCCCAGGCACTTGGAAGGGAGACTGATAGGGCGGGTCTTAACTGAATAAATGCCTCACTCTGTTCTCCCTGCCCCATCACCGTGGTTCATGCCTCAGTTTTTCTCTTGCCTGAGTTATTGAAACTGACTTTTCATAATCATTTTTTGCACTCTTCATTTAATTTGATATGCTGTTACCAAGTTTTATATTTTTAAAAATATAAAAAATTTATATTTTTTAAAATATACATGTATAATATGACCCTTACTTTTCGCACTTAAAGAAACTCAAATGTTTCTCTCTCTCTTTTTTTTTTTCCTAAAGAATTAACCCAAACTGCTTAGCACAATGCTGCTGCTGATGCTGGTGATAAAATTGGGTGTGGTGACCATTCATTCTGTGTCCCTGATGTGCCGGTGCTATGAAGGTCATTTTACAATAATCTCACTTAGTCCTATGATAATAATCCTCAGGGATGAGTGTAGTTACCTCTTCCCCATAGACAGGGAAACAGAGGTCTAGAGAGCTCAGGAACCTGTTCCTATATGCTAAGAAAGCAACTGCAGAGCTGGGAACAATTCCAAGTTTGTGTGACTGCAAAGCCCATCTGTGTCCCCCACACCACGCCAGGCCCAGTTCTCACTATTGTTCCTACACTCCAGACCCATCAACCAGCCTGCGGTGCTCTTTCATGCTCTGTCCACGAGCACCCGGTGTTCTCTCCATCTGAAACCCCTGCCTCTGCCTTGTACACATCCAAGTTCATCCAGGTGGGATCAGTGACACCCTATTCGTGTCGTCCCTCTGAATACTTGCTCACCTCTGCCTTGGTACTTGTGATGTTGTGTGATTACTACCTGCCCTCCCCCATCCCAAAGGCTGAACAGTCCCCAAGAGCAGTGACTCCGACTAGTAATCACGGAACTCACACAGCCTGGGGAATCGGAGGTACACAGTACCACTCTTTGCAATGAACTCATTTACGTAACAAGAACGATAACACTTGCCAACGTTTTTTCAGCATCTTCTACACGCCAGGCCCTCCCCTATACAATTAAAATGCATAATCCATTTAATCCCCACAAAACTTTTTGAGATAATCTATCATTTTAAGCCTTACTTATTTTTTCCAGAAAAATTAAACTTGTAATACTTACAACTTCCATAGAAAAAAATAACTTGCTCAATATCAAACTCCATAAAATACCTAAAATTTGCCTACTCTGCTGGGTCTTGTTGATTTGCATTATTTTTTCCCAACAACTACATTTAGGCCAGTCAAATCTTTTATCTCTTTTTTAAACAAAGAAATAAATATTTATTACTTTCTTTTGAAATTCGTGTGTGACAAATGGAAAAAAACCTGGTAGATGCAGTTTAAACATCTGACCTAAGTGTACTTTGCAACCATATTTAATAGCTTTAAAAAAACCCCTCATTTTAAAAAATGTGGATATTTTTCTGCAGAGTGACTAAAAAGACATCATCATAGCTTTTATTGATTAAACATGTTCTTATCAGGCAACTGTTTTTATAACAGTAGTTTATATGCTCAAGCAGCCACCAGTCCTTATCTTGATTTAGGCTACATCTGAGGTCCTGATTTGTCCCAGAATTTGCCCTACTTCTTTCTGATAGCTAGAAAAGTATTTCCAGCTGCCTACCAGGTGTGTTCAGCTAGATGTTTCCAACAAATACGTCAAGTCCTACATATCTGAACATTTTCTCCCCTAGATCAAAAACAAAGCAAAACGGGTCTTCTCCGTTTCCATTTTGGTTAACAGCATCACCACCTGCCCAGTTACCTGATCCCCTGTGACGCCCGAGTTTTATAACACCCCAAAGCAATCAATTGTTGGATGAGCGGTAGAGCCCCTCGAAGCCTTAGATTTCACACCATCACAGAGGCGACCAGGATCTCCCCGAGGGGTGGCACTGGCAGCTTCCGCTCACACCACATGCATGCATGGTTTCTCAAGACTAGAGGACCCAGAGACAAGTAACTGGAGCACGGAAATTAGAAAGATAGACTTGCTACAGACTTCCACGAACAACCCACAACAGTGGCACTTGGCATGTATGGGACCCTTCTTTATGTCCGACACAGTGCTGCGGGCCATACACAGCACACACATCCTTCCAGAGGAGCGAACGGCAGCGAGGGGCTTTGTCCTCGGCTTTCTTCACCACAGTCAGCTTTCAGAACCAGAACTCCCACCCCACAATGTGTGGGTCCGAAGTTCATGCTGCTAACCACTGGCTCCCAGCTTGAACCACCCGGCTTCTGGTGAAAAAGACTGGATCCGAGAAATCTCGCCTACGTCAGACAAAGTCACAGTCGCAATTTATACAGATAATTTTTAAATGTGTTTTTTGACATTCAGAGCCAGCACATGGAGGAGGAGAGTGTGAGACAGCACCGTTCCTGAAGGGCGCTCCCTCCTGACTCTGCCTCTGCAAGCTGTCACCTCGCTTTTTGTGCCCCCTCTGCCGATTCACGGCTGTGGACGGGACAAGCTCTCTAAGGCTCACACTCCTGCTCCAGCCTGGCATCCCTGACCCTTACCCCACACTGCAGTGGGAACTTCCCTGGCCTCCCTCTGGTGCATTTGCTCAATTGGCTCCAGGCTGCGGAGGCCCTGGCCACGGAACTCTCTGAGGCTGGGCTGTCCCCGGGCCTTGGGTCGTCTCTCTTTGCTGCCCTCTGGGGTCTGGCTCCTGGAGTAGCCCCACTTCCTCTGGCATCTTTCTTCTCTCCTGCTGGTGCTTTCCCCATGGCTACGAGCGGCCTTAGCTCTTCACGAACCGGTTTCGTCATTTCTCTCCCCTCTCTTCCCTTTCTACCCTCTCCACTGGGCACTCTCTAGCCCTTCGTTTCCTAGTCGTACCTGCGGCTTCCACACCCTTAAAAACATACTCCTCCCTCCACCACTTTATTGAGGTATAACTGACAAATAAAATTGTATATACTTAAGGTGTACGATGTGATACTTTGATATGTATATACACTGTGACATGATTGCCATAATCAAGTTGCTTAACACATCCATCACCTCACAGTTACCTTTTGTGTGTGTGTGGTAAGAACATCTAAGATCTACTCTCTTAGCAAATTTCAAGCATACAATACAGTACTATGAACTATAGCCACTGTGCTGTACATCACCTCCCTAGGGCTTACTCACCTTGTAACTGAAAGTTTGTACCCTTTGACCTACATCTGCCCATTTCCCCCACCACCCCCAAAATCCTGACAACCACCGTTCATTCTACTCTCTGTTTCTATGAGTTTGACATTTAAATCCTACATGTAAGAGAGATCGTGCGGTATTCGTCTTTCTCTGTCTGACTTGTTTCACTTAGCATAATGGCCTTAGGCTTCATACATGTTGCAAATGGCAGGATTTTCTTCTTTTTTAAGGCTGAATAATATTCCATTGTGTGTGTGTATATATAAATAAATGATATGAAAACTGAAATATCATTTTTAATATGCAATTATAGCTTTGGTATCTATACTTGAGTCTGGTTTCTACTTAAGTTGTACTCAGAGCTTAGGATCTTTCTCATTCTCTACTTTCCCTTATCAAGGCTTTCTTTTCAATACCAAATAAAATTAGAAAGGTCAGGACCAGCTGACTTATATTAACATATTAAAATTTAGACAACACTCTACAAAAGTCTGGAAAAGGAAGACTTAGAGAACTTGTCGTTTTATGGTCAAGATATTCTGGTCCACTTGGCAGTTATGAACTCATGGCACAGGTATGTTTGTTGGGCCAGAATAGTTTGATGATAGTCTTAAAATCATTTGTCACCTGGCATTATCCTTGCCAGATGAAATTCTGATTTCATTTCCCAAGAGAATATGATGACCAATTAATAATAATCTCACCTTTTGGAAAGTAACATTTCTCAATGTCAATCAGGAAGGGGCCATTCTATTTTGTTGGCCAGATAGAATACTCTTTCGCTCTTAGAAATGCATTTACTAAAGTGCATGCAGATTTCTTGGACGTGCTTTACTTTTGGTTGGAAATTGAAACATTTAAATTTCAAATCAACACTTTGCCTAACTCCTGTTGAACTCAAAAGTTCTTTTGGTTGAGTGACCCCATCGATAGCAAATATTTAAGGGCTGAAGTCCTTCTGGGTCCTAGTCATTAAGCTCCTGTTCTCCTCTCCTCAAAGGCCTTATCTGTACCATGGAAGTCCAGCACCTCTTCTCACGAGCTGGGTAGAAGCAGAATGCAATGAAATGACTGAGGAGTCAGGGAACGAGGCAGTTCATGAATGAAACATTCCTAGGAAACATAACTTTATAATCATAATCTTTCAGTTCTTGTCAGTTGCAAAATTAAATATCAGAGCCAAAGAAAGCGAACCAGAGTTTTGAGGGTATGTTTTCCCAATGCATTCCAAAGGAAGCAAAAGTTTAGGGTTCGAAATAAGTATGATGTAATATTAAACCACATAATAATATATAGGTCAAGTTAAATTATTTTATCATATAACTGTCATTATGAGGTGTTGAAAGCACATTTGGGACTTTGGGTCAATAGGAATGTGATTTTCAAACTAAACTAGATTATTTATGGCTTTGCCATCTGCTTTTAAAAGATGAGGGTGATGGTAACTCCTCTCTCCCATCAATAAATGTAAAAATTAACTTCAAATGTAGTCAAATACTTGGCACACTTCGGAAGGAAGATTTTTAATTCAAGGAAAAAAGTTATATTAATTATTACATAAAGCAGTTATGTTAGTCTTATAAAATTAAATCTGTGGTAGAAAGGAAGTCAGTGAATGACATAATTAGATTTCAGACAACATAGCATATAAAAAGTTATCCTTCTAAGTAAAGTCAGTGTGAAAGAATTCAGTATATATTATCAGTCATCTGAGTTATTGACCTAATTAAGCCCTTTTCCCAAAACAGATGCATTTTCAACAAATAAATAATGGTTTTTATGGTAAAGAAGATAACTGCGTCTTCCCACATTTTTATTATTTTCTTAATTGTTAGATATAACTTACATGTAGTTAAGTTGCTCAGGAGATTAAATTCTGGGGAAAAAACCTCTAGTTGTTTAAAGAAGCCAAGTCAATTTTGGTTATGTCATGATTTTCCCCTGTTGGGAAAGTCTTGATGACATTTAGCTTCGTGTTTTACAGAAAAAGTGTACTAACCCAAACAAACAGGCAAACAACCCATGACAAAACAAATAAATAAACATTTAAGGATGTACAGGCCAAATTAGTTTTCTCATGATGACAGTTACATGGAATCACATATGGTTCATATTACTTTGACTAGGTCTCTTTTCTTGGATATGAATGTTATTTGTTGACATTTGATAAAATAACCTATTTGGTCTACTCATTCATCCATCCTTCGTCTACTCTTGGCCAAGCACACAGCGATGTGATGGGGGTGAAAACATGAATAAAACACTATTGTTCAGTCCTGGAGTTCACTTTCACATGGAAGGTTAGGCACATGTAGTAAAACTTCACTAACATGATATAAAAATGATATGCAAGGTGGGATGAGTATCTAAGAAGGAGCAACTAAATGTGCTGTTTGTTAAATCTCTCTTCGGGAAATAATTTAAGATTACAGGAAATGTTTATGAGAAACTCCAAATAAAATGGCCTTAAAACTCCCTATTTTTTGCTATTTGGCATTACACATCTAGGTTTTGTGATTTCCTAGAGTCTTCGTTAAAAATCAATACACATAAAGCTTTGAGATTAGTAGCCGGCACAGAGTACGCTATACATAATTTCTTATTATTAACAATATCTTTTGGATTGAAGAAATCGAATAATTTTTGAATAATATTTCCTGCAGTTTATTGAATGCTTGTTATTCAGGTTTTTTGGTTTCTTGAGTTAATCAGTAGCAGATATTGTGATTGACCATCTAAGGTCTTGCAGTTCTTATGGTCTTTTAACTTGAAAAGACCTCCTCAAAGACTGACACCTTTTACTATATTAAACTTTCTGTTTAACTATATTCTAAAACCTTAAAATAAAGATTTAAAATTTTAAAGTTCTAGGTTTAAACTTTTCTTTCTTATACTTATTTTAAAAAAGAAAATTTTAACTCTTTAGTGTTAATTATATTTCTTGATTAATATAAACTGTACCCAGAAGCTTTAACAAAGTTAAGAGCAAAAATAAGTTTTTTCTTGTTGTCTGAATTATTTACCACATGATGTGTTACATTTGAGCTTTATCTACACACTGGTAATATCCCTGTGTTATATAATTGTTAAAATATAGTGCTTCTCACCAAGAATACCGAATTTTATTTTTTAAAATAATAGTGTTTTCCAAAATTTTCATTTTTTCTTCTGTTTTATGATTTCAAACAATATCAGAAAAATTTATAATTTTATCTCTAAATTCAAACAGCACTTTCTAATTATGTGTGATCATTAGCACAACAATGAGGGAAGATCTGATTACTGTGAGACATTCATTCATTTAACAAATACTGGCTGCATATTCAATATGTTGACTTGTTTGTGGGAGTATATACATATTCCAGCTGCTATTCTAAAGCAAGCTGAATTCTCCCTGTAACCTTTTGTTCTGCACAACCCGTACCTTCTTTTTCCATCCTATTGCCTTTGGCGACTTTCTTGACCTCCCTTTACCAAAACTGGTTTAAACCGGTGCTCTAGGTATATCGCATAACACATACCTATCTATTCAGGCTGTAGCAGAACAACTAAGGGGTTATAGAATTCCATCCTAACTACTAGTAATGCTATGCTATATAAATTTCTAAGTCTAGATACCGAGAGGCAAGTTCTTTTAAAAGTTGCTTATCCCCAGAGGACAAAATACATAGTATTTACTAGAGTGCAAGAATGTATCTGAAAGATTAAGCATACTTGTTTCAGAAAGTGCTCAAACTGCTCACCAGATGACATAGCACAAGAACAGCTGAGGTTATTGTTATCTAATCTCACTTCCCTTGTTAACTTTAGCACAGAGAACTGAAATGATTAGGTGTGAAGGAATCTTGATCACCTACCAAAAAAGCTCACTTTTAAGCAACCAAATGTTGCTTTCTTAAACTTTTGTTTTTCATTATAATGGTGTAAAAGTATAGGACTGTGTAAAGTATTAAGATCTGGATTGAAACACCCAATGAAGCAGAAGCAGCTGACTCTTGTCAATAGGGGGAGGATGATTCCTCAGTCAAAGCTTGAGCACGTTTCTGTCAACAGGGCTGCTGTCTTTGCAGTGGTCGCCTCTTTAGAGGACTACATGCCTCTGAAAATCTGCCTATCTTCACCTAGAAGTAGGTACAGGAATTTCTTTCTAGAGAAGGACAGAATGAACATTTATACTAATAAATTTTCTCCAACATGACCAAAATTTCATTTGCATATTTTTTTCTGAACATTAAAAAAATTTACCATTCTTCATGTCACTCTCTGCTTGTGCCCTCAGAGGATTTTTACAAGTGTCACAACTCTTAGTTAGAAGCCTATTTTTGTTATAGTTTTTTGGATTCCTTATGGCTCATCCTTACAACTATATTAGTAGCCCAAGGATGCCAAATTGAGTGTAATATCAGAAGATTTGGAATCTGAGAGGTTTATGTTGCCTCTGTGCTCAAATTCAGCCATTCCAGAAAAAATTTACTAAGAAAATGAATCTGAAAAAGAAGAATTATTTCTAACAATTGATTGGATGAACTCTCCTACTCAAAGCAGAGGATCATTTTAAGAAAGTATTTTTGATTTATAATTTATTCCAACCATTGAGAAAACATCTCAAAGGGAAGAAGAACTGAATGTCTAGGTTGAATAAAACATCAAAAATTTAAGAAGCAGGCAACAGTGTAAATGAATAGAAAAAAAAAATCACTGAAATTTTCAGATAATGTTTTTTATTAAAAATAAATTTTCCTAAGTTATAACATAGATGTAAAAAAAATTAGGAAATATAATGAAAATATTACTAGTGTTTTTCCTTTTCTCTTTTTTTTTTTTTTTTTGAGGTAAGAAAGTTTTCCTTGAAAGTAAAACCCTTGGTTAGATTCATGAAAAGTGAAAATTTTCTGAGATTTGCTCAAATAATGCTACTCAAAGGTGCAGAACTAATGCTGGACCTATGTGCACCTGACTTGTACAGGGAAGAGGAAACCACTGACCTCTGGCTAAAATTCCTAATTGATAAACTAGTATATTTCTGTGTTGAAGATTAGAGTATACTAAAGTGTAGTACAGTTCTATTTGGGTATACCATGCTGCTAAATCCCAAAATAAGAACCTGTCTTTGCTGGTTCACTGTCATTTATTCAACTAATATCATCTTAATTGAGCTTAAGCTGGAATGAAAGTTCTTATTTGCCAATATTTAGAATTCAGTAGTTACAGAAGTGCTTCCCTACAACTAAATGCATATGTCTTAACTTTTTCAGAAACAATATAAATAAAGATATTTTTAAAATCTCAATGTAATTTTTGGCAGTGATAGTTTAGGATTTAATAGGTATATCCATAATTAAATTATTAGTTTGAGTAACTTTTAGAAATTTATCTAATACAATCATATATTACAACTCTTCATTATAAAATCCAAGTGCAACTCATTTCATTGCACTATCAATATAGTAATACATAAATTAGATCTTTAAAATATTAAAAATTACTTAAAATATAAAATATTAAAAATAGTACAACATATTATGGAATCATGTTTTCTGAAATCTAATTACTATATACAATTTCAAACAATTGATTAAATGATTAGTCTTTAAGATGGATAGAACCAATTTCACCTTTAGCTATTACATAATTATAGCATGCTGTACATTAAAATCAGCTGGAAAATGGCCAAAATAAAGCTTTAAAGGACAGTATGATGATTAAGAATTGCTATTATCTTATTTTCATTAGAAAACTCAATGCTATTAATATATGAATATGAAAATGTGTAGTAAAAAGAATTTAAGTAATTTCCTAAATATTTTGTAAATTCCAAACATCTGGAAATTTTAAGCCTCCTAATGATCTGTTCTTTGTACACAAAAATTCATACAATATTAATTAGAACTTTTGCTTCCAACATGGATATCTTAGAGACAACGGATTATATATTTATTACTTCTTAATAAAATTACTGACACATTCTTATTTTTGATTATAGCATTGTGGCAATTTTTCCATAAAAAAAACTATTGAGATTAGGTTTATCTAAAAATTTTTTTAGATATACCATCTAATATAGAACAAGAGGTGAGAAGTCTCTACAACCAAAACTATGTCTGTATCAGGAGTGATACTAAGAATGTTCTCTCCCTCACCCAGGAACTCAAGTTGTAGGGAAATGTAATGTAACTAGTGATTATCAGTAACCTTTCAGATTTATTTAGGAAAATTGAAAGAAATTCTGCTATTGTAGACTTTATTTCAATTATTTCGATTCTTTCCAGTTCACCTTTACTTTCTTCTAGTTACACTATGAAAAGTAATTTCTTAAGTATTTCATATTAATCAGCCACTAGTCGTCATCAATTTAACATTGGTTTTAAATAGCCTGATTTTATAGCAAATTTCAAATTGGATTATTTTCTATACTTATTTTCCCTTATAAATTTTTAGAATATACCTATAGATAATAAAATAGTATTATCTGTATACTAAAACTTTCAAGTTATTTTGTTTAAAATATATATGTGTAAAATTTTCCCTCAGAAATTCTGATCTATTATAGGACATTTATAGCATTTACGAAATTGTGATCCTAAAGTCATATTTTCATATCAAAGAAGTTAAAGCCTCATTGTTGTTTTTTAAATGTTTTGAGTTTCTCTGATAAAAGGCGGTATTAGGACTTGTATTTCAAGGTTAAGTCTATATTTATAGTAACTAATAAGAAAACAGTGAAGTCTGGGGTTACCAGTATAATGTCTGAATGCCAAGTTCTGGACACTGGACAAAGTTCTTTAGAATAAGAAGTCCCCAAAACTCCGGAAGGCTATGAGCAGAGAAAAATGCAATATGGTGCAGTAGACAGAACTATAAGATTCAGATGTAGCCAAAGGAGGTGGTGAGGAACAGTCTGAGGAGACATCCTAACTGGATTTCGAAGGAATGAAAGCAGCTACTGCCATGGGGACGATTTAAAGGAAAAGTCTGTTCGGAGGGCACTGCATTTGCAAAAGTTTGATATAGCGTGTTTCGGAAATTACAAAAATTTGATATTGTCGGCAGGAGAGTTGGAAAGTGGCATAAAATAAGGATCCCCAAATAGACAAAAGCCAAGGTGCAAAGTCTTGATAGGTGGGGATGATATCTCTGAATCTGGTTCTCGAAATTGTTGATTTAATAACCATGCAGGGGTGCTGTGCAGAATTGGATTAAGAATGCTCATCTTTCACAGCGTATCACCTTAAAAGGTTACTAGTGCAGGGAAAAAAATAGCATAGGTATAAAGTATGCGTCATTTTTCTCATGGGCTAAATAAGGCTTTTGTCACATATGGCACTACCATAAAGGCAACAGGGCACGGCAGTCAGGTGTGCCTTAGGTATTGCTACATCTGTTCTCAAATCTCTCCCCAAACCCTGGCAAAAAAAAAAAAAAAAAAATACAAAATCATTTTCTTGCTGCAGGTTTCTGAATTGTGTTAATTCTAAAAATTCCTGTGGCAGTGCAATGGTCCGAAGGGAGTTAAATTGGAGAGAGCGTTTCTCTTACCTTTCAATCTGCTCAAACAGAGTCACTTATTTGGCTAGTATTTTTCACTCATAGAATTTGACTGAAAACTAAGTCTGTGCATTTAGTTTTTCTTTGAAAGTTAAACATAAGTGAAGTACAAGGCTATCACCTCACCATTTTATCCCAAACAACCACCCTCATATAGGCATATTCCTATTTGTTCTTGGCATTAAATGCTCGGACGTGGTCTGTGTCTTTATATCTTGAATATTGGTGACATTTAGGGGAAAAGTTTTGAAAAATTCTCCCTATGCTTTATAATTCCCTTATCTGAGGGCATATTAGCATTGCTATGTCTGTGAAACAGGTGATTCATGCTCATATGTATCAATGAAAATTATATTATACTTAAAGTTCTGAAGACATTCCCTGTTATCCGTATTTTGGGGGAAGAAGGCAGCAAATAAAAATATATTTCTTAGAAGCAGATCTCAATTTATTTTAGCAGTTGCAATTTATTTTAGATTTCATGGTAGATTTCACCTTTAGCAGGTAGAGGTTTTATTCAAAGTTTTTGACCAAATATTTTTCATCAAATATTTTCAATAGCATTATAAATGATCTGACATTTCTGGTAGACCAAAAAAAGAATTGACTTAGGTAAAGTTGAAATGTTGCTGAAACAGAATTTAATCATTACTTGGTCATTTCCTTACCAGGGATTTTGATTTGACTGACCAGTTTCAATCCACAGTAACAGCTTTGTTCCTAAGAGACTGTAAATCAAAGAAATATTCACTACAGGGCAATTCCAACTGCAATTCAAAGTCTATGCTATTATTACCAACCAAAGGACAGCAAATATTCGTGCACATTTGTATGAGGTGTGTGGTGGTTTTGGTCTCACTCTCCATCTCTGAAACCTATCTGCTTGTGAGAAAAATCTTGCAATAAAAGAAGTTTTACCGCCACATACTATAGCTGTGCTGGAACTCAATGCAGAGACTTCACTTCTTTTCTTTCCTTGGATTCTGAGCCGGAGAGCACAATGGGGGTGTTGTGCTCTGGGCTAGAGTGGCATGCATGATACTCAGGAAGGAGGTGTGAACAGCTTCCAATACCTACACTGCTTGCTTTACAACTACCCAGAATTAAATCAAACAGCACACCAAGACACTCAGTCCAGAATAAGCAAGTCCAAAATCCACTGGCTACTATGACCTACACAGGGAATGGAATTTCTTAATTTAAATATATACATAGGTGTGTTGAGAGTTAAATAAACAATTTACAAGGCTTAAAAAGAAATGCTTCACAATTTACGTGCTGCTAGTTTTCCACACAGTTCTCTTTAATATATGTCAAAGTACAGGTCATAAAAGAATCCATTGTTTGGAAGAGAGAAAGGCTGTTGGCTATGCAGGCTGGTCAGAATGGCAAGCCTTGATAATTTGTTAGAACAGCAAATATTTATCTGAAACTCCAAGGCTTATCAATAATGCTTTTGATCACACAATTTCTAGAACCTAAATTCACTGAAACAAGTTTATGTCTCTGATAATATTTTGTACAAATGTCTCTGCATACGTGTGTGTGTGTGTGTGTGTGTGTGTGTGTGTGTCTTTGGTAAATGCAGATCACACAATCAATGTAAATCTTTCATGTTAAGTTTTGCTCCAGTTATTTTTTTATGCTGTGCTTTCAAAAAGGCCAAAAAAGCTTACCTCTGTCAGTCTAGTGGGATGCCCAGGAAGCCCCTTCTCCGCCTCGGCCTCCGCGTGCAGGCAGATGCCCGGTGAGCCTACGATCTGCTAACAGGAAGCAGGTAAGCTCCAGCGCGTCCCCTGCGTTCCAGTCCAGTGCCCGGCTGAGCACACACCTGTTTTTTCAGACCTGCCGCTCATACGCCCCAGCCACGCACAGGACCGCTGTTAGCTGAGGGCAGCACCCTCCCCTTTCGAATCCCTGGTTTTCAGGGTGAGCAGCTAGGGAGCTGCTGAGATAACATTGCAGGGAAGGCTTGCCTTCCCCAGACAAAAACCTTTGCTGCTGCCTGATAGCAGATATGCAGCACTCTGCATTCCACCTTCTGCAATCAGCTAATTGCAACAGCAGTCAACAGCTTGTCCAAACGGCAGCTTGCAGGCATGCGTGGCTGTAATAACTGTATACCAACATGCCCCTTGCTCCTCTCTTC
This sequence comes from Indri indri, assembly GCA_004363605.1. Taxonomy (NCBI): domain Eukaryota; kingdom Metazoa; phylum Chordata; class Mammalia; order Primates; family Indriidae; genus Indri; species Indri indri. The sequence continues at coordinate 119,122 of RJWJ010000949.1, read as the reverse complement.
TCTGAATGGATGTTTAAAAAACGCCTCTCCCGGGGTAAAGCTCAGCAGAATATGCCACACTGTTTTCCATAAGTAAAATGGCTGGTCCTCTCAGCGCTGCCGCAGACAGCTCATTGGGTTCCACTGGCTTTTCGTAGCCATAGCAACAACCAACAGACAGACTCGGGCAGCAGGCATGGCTGGTCATGTGCAGTGCACCGACACAGGTTGTTAATTTCTTTTCGTCGAACTCATCATTTTTTGAGGAGGGTAGCTTCCGTTATCTTTCGAGGCATTTCACCAACAGTGCAAGTGCTCTGACGTCCGGGCTTTCCTGAACAACTTTGTGTTATAGGAGCCAGTGCTGTGTACGAAATCGAGGAAGGGAATTCAGCCCTATTAGCGTCTATCCAGGTTAATAATATGCAAATCACTTGAGAGACACTAATTGGAAGCATTGTCAAAACAGGTCTATCTTCAAGTCATAGGATGAGTACAAAGGAGATTGGCAGATGGGGCAGTTATGCATTATTGTTTTAAAATGATAATCTTGTAGCCGCTTAACTGAAATAGAGTCCTGTGAATTGTTATACGTGGTCAAAATAATAACTAAATCAGGGAGGATATTCTAACACGGTCTTTAAATATCCATTTATTTATGGTTCCTTTTATCTTCTTATTTTAATATGCTTTTTATACAATTTAGAAGAAAATTTTTTTAAAATCCCTATTGTTTCTACTGCAGAAAATGATTTTAACCCAATTCAAAAATTTAAAAATAATTTAAAAATACTCCAAAAAACCCCAAACTAATTAAAAATCCTTTCATTTTAAACATTACCTTCAAGGCAGGAATAGTTTTACTTCCTTAGTAAGACGGATAATATTCCACCCTTCCTCAAAATTTTTTCTCCTCAGGGAATCTCCCATGAGTAATGCCATTAACAATGTAAACCTTCTGCAACATTCCCCAGCCCTTTCTTCCCTTTCAACACTGTGTCACTAGTCATATTCTATTTGATATATTTCCGAGGCACTGCCCCATTTATTTTTGTTTCTAGCAATCTGCTTGAAATAGTTGTGTTAACCTTTGGACTTGTTTCATTTGCTGGTCATCACTGATTTAGTACTTTGTAAGTATTGCATTTCCCTGCTCATGTGAACACTGCTACCTACAAGGTTCTCAATCAGACCTCACCCCAGCACCTTTTACCTGCATCCTAATCTGCCTTCTCCCTTATCTTTGACACCTCGCCCAGATCGAGCACCTCCACTCATGACACCCCCGGGTGAAGTCTGTGGCGGTGGCCTCTTCTGTGCCTCCACCCTGGAGGGGATCTCACTTTACTCTTGCAGGACTTATCACACCCTGTTGTCTTATTAGCGGCTTTCCTTTCACGTCCAACTCCCAGACTGCTCTGTCAACTCCCCGAAAGCCACCCTGGTCCGCGTCTTATTTGTCTTCTATGCTCAGAATTTTCTAATTTCTCAATACATTTTGAACGAGGACCCACAACTCTGCATGAACAGGTACCGAATGATTGGATGGTGTGAAGTCTGTGTTTTAATTCACCTTTCCAATATCACTCATTTGTTGTCCTATCACTTCAGAAGAATTTAACATTCTTGATTAAATGTTGGCACATTACAAAAAGATATCAAGAAAACTCTTAAGTTCATTTGATATTTTAGGGTGGCGTTTCTTTTCATGGTATGTATGAAAATAGCTTTGTACCCTCACACTTGATCGATTGTTCAGCTTGGTGTAAGAATCTTTGGCATCGCTTTCCTTCGGAAGTTTGAAGGTCTTCTTCCTTTACCTTCTATCTCCTTCTCCACCACCCCCCAGCTCCGCTTCCTCCAAAGAAGAAAACTGGAAACCCCCCAAGCTGCACAGGACTAGAACCGGGAACCTGGCGGGACCTGAGATGAATCCCTTTCCTCTCTTCACTCCACGGTATCCCTCACCGCAACTCTGGCGATCACCCCACATCACCCCGTGCAGCGCTCTGCTCGGTTCCTCCAATGCTTGCGAGCCTCTTCCCCTCCGCTGCCCCTTCCCCTCGGATCCCCGTCTGCCTGGCCCCTCAGTGCTGCCCTGGACCTCTGGCTCTGCTCTACCCAAGTCTCTGACGTTTATTCTCCTTCTGAACATGTTCATTTTAAAATGAGCTAAACACAGATTCCTAAGAGATAAATATGACTCTTCCAGCTCATCTTTCTGAGTCATGAGAGACCTGCTACGTTGCTGGCAGCTTCATACTTGGATTGTCCTGTGCCTCGGTCCAATCGACTATGGCAGGAATGCTCAGCATTATCTAACTTTAGAATTTTTCGAATATAATAGGTGCAGAGTAATAGCTCTTTATTTGTGTTTCTCTAATTACTGACAAATTGAACATCTCTTCATTTTTGAGGGTATTTTGGGTTACCTGCTCTGTACATTTCTGTTCATAGCTTTTGCCTGTTTTCTCTATTGAAGTTGTTGCCTTAGTGCGGATTATTTTTTCTTTTCTTTTCTTTTTTGAGACAGGGTCTCACTCTGTTTCCCAGGCTAGAGTGCAGTGGCATCATCATAGCTCACTGCAGCCTCAAACTCCTGGGCTCAAGTGATCCTCCTGCCTCAGCTTCCCAAGTAGCTGGGACTATAGGCATGCACTACTACGTCCAGCTAATTTTTCTATTTTTAGTAGAGATGGGGGTCTTGCGCAGGCTGGTCTCGAACTCCCGACCTCAAGTGATCCTTCCACCTTGGCCTTCCAGAGTGCTAGGATTACAGGCGTGAGCCATTGTGCTTGGCCCCTTAGTGTGGAATTTTAAGCAAAGTGGGCATAAACAGTATTTAAAAAAATTTTTTATACATCTAAACACTATAATTAAATCTGTTACATGATTAAAAGTTAATAAGATGTCCATTGACATATAAAGAGAATACTATAATTCACACTGCTAATTGTTTTGTTTTTATTATGAAATAAAAATGCAGGATGTGGATGAAAAATCTCCATTCAGAAATTATTTTCAGTATGAAAGCATATACTAGCATACCTTAATACGATTTTCTCAAATATAATATTTGTTTAGAAAGATTTTCAAACAAATATAATACTCTTAGAATATTCATAGATCTATCTTCTATTTTAAGAGTTAAATTATACCATATGCACACCACACATCAGTCAGTCATCTATCTATCATCTGTCTATTATCTATTGAGGGCAAGTACAATGTGCAAAATTATAACACCTGGTGAACCATAGGTGAAAAGTATTTCCATTTTAGTTTACTATTCTTTCCACTTTTCTGCAAGTTTGCATTTTTTCTTTTCAAGATAAAAAGTTTTAAAAAATTAAATAAAATGAGAATAAAAAATAGCATTTAGAACAGACCCAGAAGATTTAAGATGAAGATGCCTTGATGGGACGCAACTGTTTACTAGAGTTGAAACTAAAGAAGTTGATAAGTTACGGAGTAACTGTGGTTATTATTATTATCGTTGTTGTGATTAAGAGACTACCTTGGAAGAGAGTACTAGAAACGTTTTATGCTTTCTTGAAAGAAGTTTGCTCTTTCCTTACATTTACTGCTTCCCTGTAGCCTGATCTTAAGCTACTTATCCTCTGGTCCCCGTGTTGCAATCCTTAGTCTGGGTCCTTCATTGCTGTAAAAACCCAACATGATCATCACTGCTCAAAGCAGCATGTCCTTCTCCAGTCATTTCCAATTCTATAGACTCCACAGCAGGGATCCACCCAAGGATCCAGTCCCTGGTACAACAAAGAAACTCGCTGTACGATTTAGAGAACGGAACTTAAGCATGGTTTGTTTATGGGGTAACACAGACATTTGTAAAGCTTACACTGAATTTTCTAATTTCTAATAACAAATAAAATAGAATATCTCAAAGGTTGTTCCTAAACCTTGTATATTTCATTATTTTCACAATGACATGAACAAGATGTTGCTAAATGAGACCATAATGGGAAGTGTGACACTACCTTGGACACGATTAGGAAGAGGATTGGAATATCTCAGTAAAGCAAATTGGATTTATTTCTAAGATCATTCTCCACAAGATATGTGCTGGAAAGCGGGTCGACCCACAGACTATGAATCAGATGCCTTCACATCCTCTGAGGAAGTCCGAACCTGATTAGTATCCAGAATGCCCTTGCTGAATCAGAGGAACCTGAAACCAAAACAAACCTAGCAGAGTGAAGGGTTTATGGAAATCTACTTAGTAAATGAATTAAAAATGAGAAAATGATTATGGAATAACAAAACCTCACCAGAGGACAAATGATAAGAATGTAAATGTCAGCAATATCAAACTGTTTAAAAAAACTGGAAATAAAGGAAAATCTACTAACACAAAAATACTGTATGTGTGCCAGAGGAAAAAAAGTCCATTAGCAGTTACCAGAAGGCCCTAGAAGTTCTGTATCCTCTCTGGATTAAGAGGAATAGGGAAAATGTGGCCAGAGGTACAGGAAGAAGGCTTAGTTAGTCCTAACTCTGGGGAACCTGGCCTTGACTGGCTAATAATAATAACATTGTTTAAAATCTTTCAGGTGTATCAAGCTCTAGGTTTGCAAGTGACCATGACCACAGTAGCTTACAATAACTACTCTATCTCAAGATGTACAATAATGTGTGTCAGTACCAGGTGGGGGAGAAACTATGTTGTTACCCAATAACAACAACAAGAAAGACTAACCCACAATTAACAGCACTCCCACCCCTGCAAACCCTGCTAACCCCAAACACAAATACGTTTCGCTGTCTCCAGCTACAGAAAAGTACTCTTGGCTTTTATTAAACCCATGGTGTGAGAGAGATTGTGCAAGCAATATGGAAAAGGCTGCACTTGCTCCCAAGGAATTTGATTGTTTGGACTTCATAATGATAAGCTTAAAAAGCAACCTGGAAAGAAGGCTGATTGCCTTCACTCTCCTGTGAGGGGCCATGCTTTGTTCTCGGGGAGGCACTCTGACCAAATTAACAGAGGGTATCTCCAATGACCTTTTCCACTTAGCATGGTGTCCTACGGAAACAGTGGCTCCGAGGTACTTCCAGGCAGTGTGCCATGGTGCCCAACCATACAGAAAAAGCTGCGGGCTCTGCCATCACAGCATTATTGAATTAGTAACGAAACACATCAGCCTCGGCAAACAAAAGCCTGGCGAGAAGCATTTTAAACAAATGCTGCTGGTTTCACCTGAACCACTGAAACAAATTAGGAGGCACAGGGTGAAACTTGGCAGCTTCCGTAAACTCTGAAGAGGCAAATGCCAAAGCCCTCAGCAGCCAAATTGTGCAAATCTCAGAGAAATGAAAATTGGGTGGGGGGGGGGTCACTTTTTGCCTTTTAGATGCACTTCTGATATAACTCTTCAGTGAGATTCATTCATCAAAATAATAAAATGGTCCTGCCTGAGCAATATACGATATGGCACATGATTTAGAATCCAATGGTCTGATACGAAGTCAGAAAAACAGTTGAAAAACAAAAACCCCCAAATCACACGGGACATAGTAGATGCTCAGTTAAAGGCTTACCAGGGATCGCATACACAGCCAAGAAAAGTAAATTATGCATCCTTGCAGAATATTTGACAGGAGCTCCATTTTATGACCTTGCTCAAAGCAGCATATTCTTCTCCAGTCACGGTTAGGACTATAACCCAGAATGGTAATTATTTTACTACGTCTCCCCAAATCAGAATTCAGTTCCTATGCTTTGAATAGTAAGACTTTGACATCCTTATTTCTGCATAGTTACCCTGAACTGCTATCATTTACTGCAACGAAGGAAGATTAACTTTAGAAACATTCCTTGTGGTTTTAAAGTAGCATGAAATATCATTTCACAACCAAGTTTACTACAGGCATGAGGGTGGATTAAAATAACTCTTCTAAGAGCCGACACCTAAGCCATGTCTTGAAGGATATGGAGGACTTAACGAGGGACAGACACAGAAAAGGGTCCACAGACCAAGGGAACAACACGAGCCAAGTCTAAGATATATGACATGGCTTGATGCATTTTTCTTTCATAAATTAGATGAGATGAATGTATCCTTTGAAATAAGATATGAAAAGCTTTTAAACTCAACAATTGTAAACAAACTCAGGTTCGTTTTTCAATTTTTGGTAACACATAAGAAATAGTCTCAGCACAAGCTTAGGATTGGCTGCATATAACAGAAAACCTAAATAAGAGTGCTGAAGGAAGACAGAGGTAAGTTTTTCTCTCTCTTGAAGACGTGAGAGACAAGCAGTCCAGGGCTAGTGGAAAACTGTTCCCACATTGTCAGGACTCCAGCTTCTTCTCTCTGTTCTGGCATCTTTAGAAAATGGTTTCTATCCTCAAGCAGTCCTCACGGTCTAGAATGGCTACTTGCACTCCAGCCATCATATCCACGCTCCAGGCCAGAAGAAGAGAGGGAGAGCTAGGGGCACATTTTCCATTCAAATTGGCCTCTTTTAAAGAGCTTCCCCACAACTCCCACCCAACTCTTCTGCTGATGTCTATTGTCCACCTCTAATTACAAAAGATGCTCAAAAATGTAGTCTTTTAGCTGGGCAGACTGCGGCCCCAGATGAATCAGTGCTCAATTATTGAGAAAGAGAGAATGGGGAGTGGATAGACAATAAGCTGCCTCTGCCAGATAGCGTCAGCCCTGGGTTCAAAGATGGTACTATCTCATTTCTGGACATTGTCAGTGAGCCTTTAGTCTACGGGACTTGTCAGGGATTCAGTCACATCGATAACCTCCCCACTATTTTTGAAGAGAATCTCCTTTAAACTTCATTCTTAGTTAATCTTGCAAGTGTTTCTCACCTGGCTAAACATCTGTCAGTGTCAGGATCACTGGGGCAGATGTGGCTGGTTAAGGAAGTGCCCTTCCTTTCCGGAAAGAGGAACATTCGTACATCAGAGGTGCTTGCCTATGGAGCCACTGTGGTTGTCCTCTCAGCGTGGACTCCAGGAAGCATTGCTCAGCGCTCCTTATACTGGTTTTGTATCAGTGTCTCAAAGCTTATCTGTTGGTTCAGCCATCCATTGGCCAAATAAATAAACTGCCTGGATTCCAATTCTCTGCTATGTATTAGCTGTGATCTTGCTCAGAACACTTGACCTCTTTGTGCCTGTTTCCTCATACACAGAAAAAAGGATGATAATATTATCTATTCTTAGGGTTGTTGTAGAATTGCTACAATTGTTGTAGAATTACATTTGATTGAAATGAATTAATGGATATAAATTATATAAAATGATATTAGGCATTACTTTGTATTTTTGTTTCTCACATTTATGGGACAGCTACTACACGGCAGCATTGGGGTGGGCGCAGACCTCCAGGACCTTCTAATACAGCTGGAAAGACCAGATGGACATAGACCAGAGCGTCAAAAAGCAATGCCAGTTCACGTGCTGGTCAAGAGAATGGCACAGATCATGAGGGCTGATGGGGTTCAGCAGACGAGCAGCAGGTGCTGGTATCATCATGGGACTCGCGGGGTACCTGGCACTTTGTCTGGCCACACAGATCTGTGTGGACAGTCACTGGGGGCCCTTTCATTCCCTCTCCTGCCCTTGCATTTAAACTAGTGCCTGTTTATTCTTCTCTCCCTTAACCCCAGTTCTTTCACTCATACGATATTTCCACAAAACACGGTAGAGAGCTTTGTTGACCAGAATGCCAAGGGCCTGCGGGGTTAGGGTCAGCCTTGGGAGAAGGATCGTGGTGTGCTGGAGCCCTGCAGCTCGGTGAGTGAAGGAGGAGGAAGCTGAGAGAACGGAGGGACAGGCCTTGCAGACACAGAGCAGCCCTCGAGGAGAGTCGCCTGTTTCTTTGAGACTTCTGTAGCAGGGTCCCGGACAGCCCTGTTGCAGGCAGACTGCACATGCTACGTAGTTATATTTACTTGTGCATTTATTTATTTACTCTGTCCTGCTAGATTATAAACTTCATGACAGCAGGGATCATTTCTGTGTTGTCTTCGCCCTGTTTCCAGTAGATACAGAAGTGAAGAATGAACAAATGAATGAAGAAGTAGGCCTGGGCAGTCCCCGGTGAACTGCACCTTCCCCCAAGGTTGTCCCTCTTTTCAAGCCAACAAACATTTCTTTACCCTGGACTACCTGCCAAGCACCGCATGGGGGATCACATTCTTAAGTGACTGCTTACAGTGTGGGTGGGTGAAAATCCAAGCTAGATAGTGGTGTTACAATGTGACTTGCTCTTCAGTGGACGCATGCCCAGGGGGCAACAGGAGCAAAGAGAAAAGTTACTGGACCCTGAGCTTCATGAAGGGGCCACACTTGAGCTGAGCCCAGTGGATAAAGAGGGGTTCGCCTGTCCGGGAAGTCAGGGATGGGATTTCCAGGCAGAGGAAGCGGCACCAGTGACAACACACAGACGGGAAACAATTGTGATGGGAAACAATTGTGATGGGAAACAATTGTGATGTTCAGGGACCCCTAGAGGTTGAGTGTAGCCGAAGCCTGGCCTGGGGCCGGAGTGAGAGGGGGGATGAGACGAAAAAGGTGGTGCCTCCGTCACAAACCCTGTTCCGCGTGTGAAGGATGTTGGACTTTATCTTCCAAGACATGGGAAGCCACCACGGGGTGTTCAAAGAACAAAGATGTGACCATTTTTGTATTTTAGAAAAATGTCTCTGGGACACATTTACCTGAGCAATATCTTTCAATGGAGCAACTCAGGGCTTGATGATTTGATTACTTTTGTTGCTTATCATTATCATCAAACATTTATTCCACACCTTCTCTACATAAGACATTCATACTAGGTGCCAAGAAAGGTACTAACAAAATGAAGGATCCATAAATTATAAGACATACTCATATTTTATGTCCTAATAAAAGGAAAAAGAAACTGTTGCTAAATAAATTCTAACATCATGTTCTTTTTTACATTAGGATTTTCATTATTTTTTGCTAAAAGAATACTTTTGAATGTATTTAGATTACATTCCATCATCTGTCGCTCCATGCATACAAAAGAGAAGGAAGTGAAATTAATGGTTAAGATTTTCCTAAAAGTCTTCACATTCAGTGTTCAACTCTTCTGAATGGCATTAATCATTAGGGTCTTTGAGATTCCTGTTTTCTCCCCAACAATATTACCCTCTATCTAGTGTTTTCCATAGTTCGGCATGTACCAGAATTGCCAGGAAAAGTGGTAAAAATAGAGGCCCAGGCTGTATGCCATTTCAATAAATCTGGGCCTCTGTATTCTTTGTTGGTATTCCAGAAGCTTCCAAGACCCCCACAGATTGAGAAACGGTGCTCACTGTACCAGCAGAGTTGGCACAGCAGCGTTTCTTAAGTGCATGCAGCGCTTCTGTTTTCAGTATTTTCTTGCATTTAGTGGGATTTCACGGACATGCCCATAATGAGGTTGTCAGGACTGCTGCCTGGCCGGGACACATCTCATTTTCTGGGATTAGAAAAGAAATAGAACGGGAATTTTAAAAAAATATTCAAGGAGTACAATAAAGACAATGATACCTCGATTTCTATGATAGGGGACTGATTCAATAAACTAAGGTGGAGATATTCAGAGTTTAAAAGTAATTATGTGAAATGATATTTTCCAAAGTGTGTTCTAGGAGAGGCTATTCAAAAGGGAACCACGGGCTAAAAAAATGTTGGGAAACCCTGCAAATCATATCGTTTCCTTAGAGTGTCATGGTATGCTTCAGCTCTTTGAAGGTTCTGAGAAAGTCAGGAGTATAAAGATTCTATTTGACTTTTGAACCTAGAATTTTTCAATTTATGGCATAAAAGATGTTCATATTGTATTTTAAATAAACTACAAGAAAAATAAACCCATAACAATGTATGGTAGCACAATTCCCCTTTGTAACTAAAATTTTGGATATATAGGTGTAAAAGAAAGAATTTACACTTAATATTAACAATGTTTAATAATGAGTAATTGGGTTATATATAAATTCATTTTTGCTTACTTGCATGTTATTCAATGAACTGACATATTTTCTATAAGAAAACAGTTATTAAAAATAGTAATAGTAAACTGACTTCATGAAAAAGTCAAAGAAAGATTTGAGTTTTATTGATATTCTGTGGAGGAAGCTTTGAGAAATATAAAGAAATTTTTCAATGAGAAGGTAGAGATCTGTTTTATGACTTTTTCAATTTTCATGAGACTGGGAAAAAAGTGCTATTAGTCACAAATTATAGTAAGAGGAAAAAAGAAAAGAAGAAATATAGGCATCATGCATAATTTTTTATTTGGCCTTTTTCAAGGTTGTATATTTATGAAACAGAAAAATTATAAATGAATGAGCCAGGCTGTTTCGTCCGTTGTTTGAGATGAAGGCCAAGAAAAGCCAGCAGATTGGTTTTTGGAAACTGGTTCAGCTACTGAAGAGAGGTAACCTGAATCCTAATAGTCTGCCGCTATCCCGCCTCTGAGGTTAAGAGTACCTCACTCTAGTTAGGTGATCCTGGGCAATTTGATTAACCTTCATGGTGCTCATGTTTTGCATCAAAATTGTTATGGTTCTGGTATTTATTTCCCAGGGCTGCTGTAGCAAAGTACCACGAACTAGGTGGCTGAAAACAACAGAAACTTTGTCTCCATTCTGGAGGTTGAAAGTCTGAAATCAAGATGATGGCAGGACCATGCTCTCCCTGAAGGCTACAAGAAAGGCTCTTCCCAGCGTCTACCCACCTTCCGGTGCTCCTTGGCTGTGGCGGTATAACTCTAATCTCTGCCTCCATCATCACATAAGCACCTGCCTGTGTGTGTTGGTACCCACATTTCTCTTTTCTTATAAGGACAGTGCTCATTGGATTAGGGCCCACCTTAATCCATATGACCTTATCTTAACTTGATGACATCTGCAAAGACCCTATTTCCAAATAAGGTGACATTCACAGGTTCAGACCCTATTTCCAAATAAGGTGACATTCACAGGTTCTGGGGCTTAGGACTTCCATATATCTTTTGAAGGGACATAATTCAACCCATAATAGTTATGGTGTTACAGCTACCATTCTTTTTGGGAAAAAAAGTTGTTGCTTTCTATCTGGTTGGGTGTGAGGACTAAAGCATGGACAACTTGACTGAACTGAACTAGCAAATGAATGGATTCCCAGGACACTGGTGGAAAATGTCAAACAAACTGTGTATCTAGATTTTTTTTTTCCTATATTGAATTGACAAAAAGATTCCCTTACCGGATTTAGACTGAATTGACCAGTACAAAGTTGAAGCAACAACAAAAAGGAACACATGTGATACGTTGAAAAGATCCTACCAAATCTCCTCTGGATTGATTGTGCTTTTCCAGAAGAATCTTCCAAAGTAACATTCTCCCAACCCATACTCTTACGATGTCAAAGTGTGTCCTCCCCCCACATGGGTAGCAGGCTGTCTGATGCCCACGCGTGGTTTCTGAGATCAACTGATAGCCTTTTCTTCATCCATTTCTGAGAGAAAACACACATGATTTCATTGTATCTTCAAATGCAGGAATTGCTTCCTAATTCAGACTCTCCAAGACCTTATACCATCCTCAGGATATAGGTCGCGTCCTTTGCCAGCTTCAGACAAACAGTATCTCAAGCAGGTATTGCATTTTTCAAAAGCCTAAAATCTCAGAGAATTATTAGGCACATAGAGAACATCTTATTCTTATTTGTTCATTTTGTTCTGCTTTTGCCTGTATTAAACATCATTTATAATTTCTAAGTATAGTGTAATAATAGTCAATGTAATTTATTTAGCAGATTATTACGTGCCAGGCACTATGCTACAAGTTTCATAAATATTAAATCTGTGCCTTACAGAAAACCTGCCAAGTAGGAAGTATTTTTGTTTGACAGGTGAGAAATTAGGCTTAGAAAAGTCATGACTTCCAAGGTCAAAGAATCACATGATTTTTCTTCTATACTGAATTTCTTATTTCAACACTGTTTTAATTCATTGTCTGTAAATAGAGACTCCTGTTGGTTTTGTTTGGATCAGATTACTGAAAGTACACCAGAAAGGAATGTTGATGTTCCCAATTTTTTTCTTTTGCCATTGATCTCATATAAATCATTTTGATCATTTTTATTATGATATCTGCATCTTAGAATAAAGGTATTGCATTTTTCACTGATTTAAGGCACTGAAGACAGGCCTGGGGAGGTGGAGAAAGCATTATCACAATTTAGATGCCAGATTATTTTGCAAGCAACAGTATCACTTGAAAATCAAACTACAGGGTTGCTCCCGAGGAGAATGAAAATTTTGTTTCCAACCATTCTTTACATTGGGTCTAAGTCCACTGTGAAGAAAAGAATAATGGCTTTGATTTTCTCTCAGTTGCCATGACCTAGCTCACTCAAGATTTCTTCCCTCTACTGTAGAACATCTTCACCTAAAACTCCTATGAAATGAAATATCCCAGGTCACCATAGGGAATCTTTCTGCAGTTAATTAAACAAGCTGGGCTGAAAGCCTTTAAAGTCCATGGCCTAACAAGCCAAACAAGAATTTCATTCCAGCAAAGTCTAAGTGGGGAAGCGACATTTTAGTCAGCGACATTTTAATCAGTGACACCTCATCAAATGTGGACTTGGATAAAATACTTTTAAATTCATTTTGCTACAGCCATGCATTTATAGCATGACAAACATTTCTTAGGGCTCATATGCTCTGTGGAAGCAGGAAGATTTTCCCTAAAGGTCATCTTCATAGTGAGGACGTGGTAGAAGTAGTTCCGGCAGACATCTCACCTGGCTGAGCTATGTGCACTCACTGATGCTTAATACCTGTTATTCAGGTTACGCTGGTCTATGATAAACACAACTCCAGGACCATAGCAAGGCCTGTCAGCAAGATGTGGAAATCTTTCTTGAGTTTCCTTTTCAATATTTTCTTTTTTCTTTGTCCTATATGTTAGTCACATACAAGTCTTCATATTTTCTAAACAAAATGAGTAGGTCATGTGAGCCAATGAGAATAAGAGCATTTCTTGGAAGAAACAATTGAGAATATTTGAAATTGTGATTATGTTGCAGAATCAGGACCATTAGAATATAGTACTTTTCCCTTCTTTCTCTGCCTTGCAGGGTAAGTTGGGAAAAAAAGGAAGGCTAAAAGGCCAATGAAATCACACTAATTTATTCAACAAATATTCTTTCCAGTTCTGTGATGTGCCAGGCACTGTAATCAGTTGAAATAACGTTCAAATGGGAACCGGAAGACTGGATTTACCAAAAAACCCATCCCAAATTTTGTGATCATGAGCAAATAACTGATTTTATGTTTCCCAGTTCTTTCACTTGTAGACTGGGAGTGATTTAGGCCCCAGCTCACTCACAAGTTATTGTGAGGATCAAATGAATCTTTTCACTTGCAGATATAAAGGGCAATGCAAATGAAATGTACTTCATTTTCCTTCTCCACTGCCACCACTGTACCCCTCCCCCCACTGTCATCGTCATCATCATCATCATCATCATCTCTACTGTCTTAGGGTGATTCTCTAGAAACACATGATAAGGGGGAGATTTAATAAAGGGGGGTAAGGGAACTGGTGAGGAAAAATTGGACAGAGAGAGAAGGTGAACAGAGGCCACAGGAAGCTATGGTGCTGGGACGACACTTCCAACTTGTCCCAAAGGGAGAGAAGGAGGCTGGGCCTTCACACCCCTACATCCACTCATTGCACGCGGACTGCCTCCAGGGAGGAGGCATAACTTTGGGTGAACCCACTCTTGAAGAGAGACTCAGTTGTGAGCCTTCAGCAGTGCACACTGGGGGCTGGGTGAGGGGGCACCCTGATCCTGAAGGGGAGATATGAGAGATTGTAGTATCCACTAAGATCATCATCGTCATCATCATATGGGGATGAAACCTTCGAGAAGTACTTGGGGGTACATAATCACTTCATTTTTTTCCATAACACAACAAAGAAAGAAAAGACAGAGTTGCTCTGATAGGTAGCACAAAACTACAGCTTAACTTCAAAAGCATCTTAGCGTGGAACTACGGTTCATGTGATCATGGCAAGACCAGAGCCTAAGTGGCCCAAGAAGCAGACACTACACATCGATTCCATATCAAATATCTTTCATCCCCACAGTAATTGATCCTCAACTTCCATTTCTTTTATTGAATGGTAGATTCTCAGGGTGGGAAAGGCCTCTGGAGATCAGTTGATTCAAGTGCTACCTTGTGGTTGAGCTCTCCTTACAACCCTGATGAACATTATCCAGCCGGCCCCGAGGTGAAGGCACACTACGCTGCCAAGCAGCCCATTCTGTCCTCAGGGACTTCGCTTGTGGCTGGAATCTACTTTCCCACAGTTTTTAACATTCATCCCATTGCCGTGCTGTGGGACAACACAGATCAGATCTCATGCATCCTCAGATGGGCCACGAACATATTTTTGAATTGTGCTTCGTTTTGAAATGTGCTCCGTTCCTGAAACTTATCCCTGATTTGCTATATTTTCAAAACCAATACCTGGCCTCGGTCTTTTGAATATCTTCTTTTTCCTCTTAAACTGTAAGACTGCTCCAAGCTTTTTCTAATCCATGCAAAGAAGGATGGCATAATTATCTTTATTCTTGCTGTTGGGCCTCTCTGTTCATGCGGTCTAAGATTAAAATACTAGACTCTGCACTCCATGTGTGAAAGATGCTTTATGGTTGGCAAATCAAGCTCTGTTTTTAAGTCATGTTTCCCTTCTTCTTGTACTAATGCAGCTGGCTTTTTTTCGAATGCCAGCATAGCGCTCTATGAGATCTGTATAAAATTTGATTTGTCTCTCATTTCAACTGTTGAGATCGTGGTGTTTACTAATTTTGTTTTGGGATTTTTTTTTTCAGTACCATTAATGTGATTACACACAAAAAAATGAATAGAAATATTGGACAGAACAATGGAAATTTAGAAAGGAGGAAAGAATGAGAGAGAGAAAGGAATTTCTACTCCCATCCCTGTACTTTCTCCCACTAGACACACAGACACAAAAACCAAGAGACGACTTCCAAAAATTGAATCAAGCAGATTGAGCATCCCACTTTCCAGAGGGTAGAGAAATGAGTTTTCCTTTAAGTTTTACTCTCAATTTCTGTCACAGTCATTATTTATAAAATGAGAATACCTACTCTATACTCATGCACTGAAATAAAACATGCATGAAAAAAATTTCACAATGTCATAAGATACTTTTTCATTAATTATTAATTCCAGTCATCTACTCTATACAATCCACAGTTGCTAATTTTTCCACCCAACTTCCCGAGTGGTACCAAAGATGCATTGCTCTGCATATCAAATAATTTGATTATCAGACTTAAATGTTCAGTTGAAATGACTTTACTGATCTGGGCAAAAGAAGGGGATGGGAAGTGTAACTACCACTCCAGCATTCTCTGCCTTTTAATGAAATTAAAACTTTGAATTCTACTACAATTTCCTAAGGGTTCCAGTCCCCAGGTATGACATAATTTTAAGAGGCACAACTGTAATTGCATATCATTTGATTTTTTTTCAAGTCAAATTGTGCTCTTTTCACTTCTCCACATTTTTTTTTCATTTTTCCATTTCCCTGATTACTATTATTAACTCAGAAGTAGCACATTGAAAAGTGCTTAGCACAATTGTGAGAAAGTGCACGTTCTGGTTAACCACCTGGATGCTCTCAGGTCACAGTTTGGCGAATGAGCCACTAAGCTGTTGAAGGTTCCCAGTGAATGAATCTGCAGGCTCACCATATAGAGGTCAGAAATCCAGGACAAGAGGTGCTATGAGGAGATTAAGCACATTTTTGCTGAATAACTCTTTAAATCCCCCAATATCTGATTTTGATTCTGCAAACAGAAAACAGTTATGGGAGGAAACAGCTGAGCAAATATCATCATAAACGTCGAAAAAATAGGAGCATATATTTAATGTGTTGGAAAAGGCCTCCTTTTGAACTCTGAAATGCAACCAGATCCAACTTAAGAAAGAGAGTGGCTTCTTCAGGGAAGGTAAAAGCTAATGCCCAAAGGAAAAAAATGCCAAAAGGAGAAACGCTCAAAGAAAAAGGAGAAAAATTTGTCAGGATGGAGACTTGCTGGTTCTAATGCTTCTTTTTTCAAGGTAGAACCCGAATAGCTTAGGTTGCTGCTATTTGTTGAAGTAACCTGGTTAATTATTTACCTTTCTCACCATTTAGCTCAAGCTCAGATTCTTTTCTTATCAAATTGCTCTGTCTGAACCCAAAAACAAACAACCTCCCCAGGGCAGTTAGTGACCGTGTTCAGATGGGTTTGTGTGACAGTGGCCGGAATTTTTCTATTCTTTCTCTCATGATCTTTCTCACCTCCAGTAACCATTCTGCTAGAGAGAGTCCGGGCTAATTTGTGCTGCCATGTTGGTACTTAGGGTCTTGGGCGACTTGGTTCTTTTTGATCTTTAAAACCTGTTCTTTAGATCTCTTCCTTATTCTCCAAGCTCGTCTAATTCCTCCATTCAGTGGGGTCTTTCAGATTCCACTAGAGAAAGAAGGCTTTTTTATTCCCAAGGTTATTTTCTGCTGTTTGGATTTTTGATCATACGCTCAAAAATGGACCTCACATGATCATCTAGAACTGGGATGATTTAATCATTAAAAATAATTAGACAGCGAAGCTGATATTTTGGGCATTTCTCTTCTTTCCTTCAAGACTCCTACAGAAGCAGATTGCTCTGGCCAAATGTGGCAGAAGAAGCAGGGGTAGGTGGGGTGGTTTCAGTCCACAGATGCTCTGTTTCTGTAGCAACTTTCAGTCCAAATTCCACGTTTAGATGAAGCAGATATTCTTGTCCTTCATTTCAGATATGGTTTTCTCTCTTCTTAAAGCACATCACTGTTGACCTTTTATCTTTACTTTAAAGGTCTTATGCAGTTGCATCTTTTATTATGATACCTCAAATCGTTTTTTAAAACAAAGAAGGTGTCAGAAATAGAACAAAAAAGGAATTAAAAATGAATGGGGCCCAAAGGGGTTAAAAAACTTGGCTAAGATCACACGTTGAGTTAGCAGCTCCTTCATTCATTCAGTGAATCTAGTATTCCATAAAGGCTTATTAAGCATCTGTTATGTCACCGGTATTAGGATGGGTATTGGCCATAGAATGGTAACCATGACAGAGTCCCAACCCTCAATGGTTCAGTCATAATTTGTTTTGGTTATTGTCGATTAAAGCAGTCGAGACCAGAACACAGCTCTCTTGACTCCCAAAGTTCTGCTCTTTCCCCCACACTCTGTGATGCTATCAGTGCTTTAAAATATGCATTGCCTGTTTTTATAAATAGGACCGAATGAAGGGCTTGTCAAGTCACAAGACCTCAACTTTTTCATTTCTAAATTGCAACTAATAATAGCACCTTACTAACATAGTGAAGGATTAAATGAAATAATTCCTTCAAAGGCCTTAGCATAGTGTCTAGGCACATACTAACTGTTCAATAAATGTTAAATACCATTGTAACTATCATTTTCTCTGGTTACAAATACCATCAATCCCATTATTGAAGAGAACAGATTTCAATGTATTTGAAACTTATGAATATTAGTCCTTTATTAACACTTGGTAAAACAGCTGGCTTCCGTCACTGCATTTATACCACGATAGATAGTTTCTCTAGACTAAGATTAGTCATTTTATATGTAGACACTCCATTATCTAGAATCTTTTCTGGACAGTAAGACTAAAAATCAGCTAGCATAGTCTAAATTCTATATGAAGACCCTATCGGATACTGTTACATATTTATAAAAAAGATTGTATTATTTTCTTAAATTTTAAGATTCTACCTTTGCTTAAAAGCCTCTGAGTATAAATAACCTTAAATCAATAATTTATCCTGATCAACCATAATAAAATTGTTGTAAAATTATTATTTACATATGTCACCTCTATCTATCTTGGCTGGTTAAAAATAAATTCCACATTTTGACTTAGACATCAAAGGTCTTGATTTGTGACAAATAAGAGCATGAGAGAGTTTGGTCACCATGGTTCAGTCACAATTTGTTTTGGTTATTGTAGATTAAAGCACCATCCAAGGCTAGCTGATGAAACAGAATTATCTCTTTTCTTAATTTCAGTTTCTTACATCTTAATCTTACTCTCACTATTAAGCTTAAAATAGGGCTAGAGTTTGCCCAGTCATAACTTTTTGCCTGAAGGTTTACCTAAAAGCACTTTTAGTTACTAGCTGTCTATGAACCCTTTCTAGTAATAATGCAATTTGTTCAAAGTTCTCTTGGAAAAAATATACATATCTCCTTCACAATGGATTTTGAGAAAATATTAACCTACTTTTAAAACTTAAGCTGGGCACCACTTCTGAATAAAATGAAACTGTATCATTAATCATTAGTCTGAAGTCAGGTGTAATGCTGAGGTATAATTTTTTTGAAACTTATCTTTACTTCTTTATAAAATCCTTTTCTTCTAGTAGTAGCAGAAACCTAAAGCAGGTTTGATATGTCTAAGATTTTTCCTATCTAGCTGTTGCAGAGTATTAAGGACAGTACCATACATAGCTGGGACATTTTTTGGTGTCACATTTTCCTCATATGTGGTCTTAAAATGGCTAATTCCAAAGAACAAAGGATAAGTTATCCACGGAAAATGAAGTCATAATTTTATCTTTATCACCCCTGTCTGACTATAACTACCATGCACATCATATCCAAGTAATGTGAACATGTCTGGTTGGCACAGCTACAATAGCAGGGCTGATAAGTAACTGATCAGCTTATCTGCCGCATTCTTTTCATGGGGAGGTCACTGTCCCCTTTGTTCCTCAAAGTCCAACAAAGCTTAAACATTCCAGAAACTGGTAATTCAAATTCATTAAATGGCATCATGTACACAGCTCCTGGGGTTATCACCTTGTATTACTGTAGCTTTTATGCTATTAAGTTTGCCTAATTAAATCCTTTCAAATGTAAGAAGTTAAGCAATTAGGGTTACTAAACCATATAATTAATACATGCCTTAAACACACTTTTTAAGTAGAATGGATTGAAAAAGAAATAGATTACTGCTACATATGAAAAACAAAGGATTATCAATTTCTAAAATTACAGAACCATGGAATATCATCTTCATATTTTTCCACATATAAAATGGGAATTGTAGCATCTAATGCATAGGCTTTTATAAAAATTTATACAAGATACTTAATTCAATTAATATTTTATTTTACTGTTTGACTTCCAATTAATAGTTCATATTAATTCTCAACTAATCCTTATTTAAATTAATAAAAAGCTAAAATGTAACAAAATGCAACACTATAATTATAATGGAAATATTTAGTGTCAAATGTTGGATTCAGGAGGCATTTGAGATTCTTGCATCACAAAAGTAGTCTATGTTCCTCACTGGATTGACAGTTCCAGGAGTATAAGTCTGCAGCTAGTAGTACAGTTCCTGGCACCATAGCATAGGCTCAAAAAATAGTTCTAGAATTAATCAGTGGACAGTATGAATATAAATTATGACATTGTAAATGTCAATTAATAGATATCTAGATGATAAAATAATGCCTAAACAGCCTTCACAATATGTGGTCCATGAGTTAGCACGAAGTATAAAATATATACACTTATAACACATTACTGTAGAGAAAACATATTTTGTGATGTATTTTGAGCATATGTACATTTCTATCTTGTGCTTAGGAGCAAAATATGCTCCCTTACTCTTGAAAAGTTTAGATTCATGTAGGCAGGAAAAAAATATATATATATATTATTCTCAAATTAGGCAGAATGCAATCAATGCTAAATTTATACTCTTCTACCAGCTATACAGAGGAGTTACTAGATACTGAAATGAGAACTATTCTTCATGTTCACACAATAGTGAATGTAACTATTTCTGTTTAAAATAATATATTCCAAGGTAAAGCCTTATAAATTTTAACACCTCAAAGTGATTTTTTGTTAATATTATAAAATATAGGTATATATTTTATTTGATTTTTATATAATAAAAAATAATCATTTTTTGCTAGCACCTACATAATTGTTTTTCAAAACGTAGTCCCAAAGTAAAGATGTTTATAAGTCATAAAATATATTTAATATGCAAAGTTATAAAATAACCAAAAATTATCTCTAAAAATAATTTTCAAATCATTTTATGAAAAATATGGAATGAAATAAAACATACTATTGAATATAAAAATCTTGTTTACTCACAAAAAAATAAAAGAACATTTCAATTCTAATGGTATTCAAAATTTTATCGTCCTATAGAAAAAAGAATGAGACCATGTCATCTTACATTCGCATGAATTTATGAAATTTTCCCCCTGAGGAATGTAGACTACAATAGAAAAATAATTTGTCAACCGAACAGTAGAATGTGTTTACATAAGTAAAAATTCCAATGACAATTCATTTGAGCATTTCTGGAAAAAAGTGGAAAAATTTAAAATTTTGTTGTCTGTGTTTTTGCCAGTTTTGAAACTTTTTTTTTTTTTGGCAGCAGTATTGAGCTAATGGATACTAAGTAATAGGAAAATACTTCAGCCACTTTTTCTCTTCTCAAAAACCAACACAATGGCCCTGGAGCCAACATTCACATTTTTGAAAACCTCTCTTGGAGATGGGAAACTTACTATGAGAAGATAAGGAGTTTCTAAGGAGACTCAGCCTGCCTATTGCACCAAAGAAGTTCCATAAACCATCTATTATAGACATAAAGGAAACTATTAATATTGAGCCTCCTGACATGTGCATAGTTGAAGTCTCTTATTATGATAGTCAAGTGTATTTCTGGGGAAGCTAAATAAGAATATAATAAATAATGACCCAGCACTCCTGTGTGATGCAGATAAAAAGATTTAGGCGAAGAGCTACAATTGCCTACTTGGAACTCAGATCAATAATCAATATCTCACTTGTTTAAAAAAGCAGAATCATGGAGCATTTTACTAAAGTAGTTACAAAATTAATGTGTCAAAATCCTTACTGACCTGATGAAACTAACTGAAAAATGAGGCTCTGTACATCTCCCCACTGTATACCCTTCCAAGTTATGGAACTCCATTGCCGGTCCTGATAAGAGTAGATAAAAGGTGAATTTATAGGAGAGGTTAAGTGGTAGACAGAGAAAAAAAATTAGTGATTGGGAGCGTAAACAGAGTCTAGAACTGTTTCATAATAGTTTATTAAAAATAATTTAAATAATAATAAACAATCAATATTAAGTGCTTATTATGTTCCCACCACTGAGTGCTATGTAGAAACCACTCTTTTAATCTTTACAATGAACTTATGAGTTGGGCGTGACATTTATCCCCATTTCACGCTTGCCTCAGAGAGTTCCATAACTTGCCAAGGTCACACAACTAGTAAGTGGCAGAGCCTCGATTCAAACCCAGCTCTTGTGGCTCCAGAGCCTGACGCTGTACAACTATAACGTCAGTGACACCCGAGATTCAAGCACCTCTTATCCACGTTATTCATCAACAAAATGTTATTTTGAATTTTAATACCTGAAAGTACAGATGTGAAGAAATTACGAGTTGTCAGAGTTTAACAAAAGATGCATCTTTTTGCTAAAAACTGGCTCTGTGATCTAAGGACAGTCACTCAGGATCTCTGGATCCCAGTGTCCTCAGTTCACAAAGATGGCCAAGCTCCTTCTGATTCTCAAGTTGTGTAGCATCTATGCCCAAGCAACTCTTGGTATAACATCTACTCACCACCTTTTACCTATGAGTATTTGGTTATGAGCCCATCTTATGCATAAGGCTTTTAAAAAGAGATGTCATATTATTTACATTATACCTCTTGCCTTTGCATAGGGCTGCACATACACTCATGGTAGCCAATCAATATCGAACTGGTGAGGAGTTCTAATCTTTCCATACACAAGAAACCAAGTTACACAAATCTTATAAAGTAAGCTTGCTCATATCAAACGTGCTGCAGACAATTGTGAAATTTATGTGGATTTTTGAATTTTACACAAAACAGATTCTATCAACTATTGGTTCCTAGAGAAATGCAGGTCCACACATAGTTGGAAGGGCAAAGGACAGCAATGCCATTTACCTTTGGGCAAGCATTGCAGCTGGGCCCCAGAATCTGAAGCATGTTTTTAAAACTGTTGGTTTTTAGGCTCTAGTGTTTTTCACATTTTAGGAACAGGGAAACAATTTGCTTCAAAAGGCTTATATTTAATAAATTTTTTTCTCAAACATTTCAAAAATCTCAGATGAAAAGGTAAGTTTGAGAAAAGTTCTCGTACAATCCTGAATCAAATACAACTAGGTTGGAAGAAGATACATGCTTATGACTTTGCTGAAGTGGTTTTCATTCTAATTGAATAGGTTGAGGCAGATTATTCTGATTGAGACTTACGAACATAACCCCTGATATAATTGTTAACATTCCTGTGGTCAGATCATTCTATACAAATATAACTCTTTGAGACATATTGAGATATTTCCTTTGAAAAGCCTATAAATCTCTGAGTAGTTACTTAGCATAAAAGTCTTAAAATTATAAATATGAACAGTATCTGAAGACAAAAATGATTTAAATTACTCTAAGACCACACAGACCATCCCTGAAATGGATAGCTTCCTTAATAAAAAAAATTGCTTTGAGAAAAAAAAAAAAGATTTTGGATTCTTTTGTATTTCTGCTTGGGCGAGTCACCTACCTCTTCTACTTGAAGTTTTATTTTGTTTTGGTTTTGTTTAATTTGGAGATGGTCTCTAATAGCCTTCCATTTATTCAAGTCTAGGAAACTGTATTCCTATGGATATTCCACAACTTCCTTTATAGTGTTTCCCATTTGACACTAATTCCAATAGATCTGTGGTCCCCAACCCCTGAGCCAAGGACTGGTACCGGTCTGGTCTGTGGCCTTTTAGGAACCAGGCCGCACAGCAGGAGGTGGGTGGCGGGGGAGTGAGTGAAGCAGCTTCTTCTGTATTTGCAGCTGCTCCCCATCGCTCTCCATCTCCCCCCAGCCCCTGGTCCGTGGAAAAATTGTCCTCCATGAAATCGGTCCCTGGTGCCAAAAAGGTTGGGGACTGCTGCGGAGAGATGATTTCCTAATGTTTATGTTACTTATAATTTAGAAAACCTGGGTGTAACCAGCAGTTGCTTGCATCTTCCCAGTCTGTGGTACACGGGAGTGTGTGCACCTGGGTCTAGCCAGCCCCAGCCACCCCATGGACCTCAGTGGCTCGCCCAGCCTCCCAGCTGGAAATGTCCTGGCTGTAACTGGCTCCATCCCTATGGCTGTCAATCCCATCTCTGCCATCTCATCTCCTCCCCCAACTAGCTGCCTCCAACTCCCCTGGGGGCTTGGACAAGGCTGCCGCCATGCTAGTGGGGTTGGAGCCATGACAGTTCGCCACCCAGGTCTGGCACAAGTCAACTCACTGATGCTTTGGTTGCCCCAAAGGCTATCTGGATGGCTCACATAAGAGAACCTGGACGTGCGGGGGAGTAGCACTGACTGGCAGAGAGGAGAGACAGAGGAGCCAGCAGATTGGAGATGGAATAGTTCCGTATGGCTTCACTCCCACGTGACGTAATGGCACCCATGCCTTCTTGACAAATGGTGGCCGGCTCAGTGATGTATCACCTTGCATTTGTTCTTCCTCTTTTCCTACCTTACTTTCAATTTTCCTTCAGTCTTGCATCCCAGGATTTCACGTAGCCTGCCCCCTCCCACGAAGTATTAGCACGTGAGCTTTGCCTCAGGCTCTCTGTTCTAGGGAAACTGGTCAAGTCCTGGTAATAGTGACAATGCAGATTTCACTGTCCCCTCCCTGACAGACAGCTTCCTATCTTGGCCAAGAGGGTCAGAATGACAAAGGGTATCTCCTCTATGTTCACAAACATGTCTGTTCAGCTCCGTGTTGCATCTGACTGTGATTATAACATAATGCTTATTTGTCCTGCTAGCAGGTGCCACTGTCTTCCACGGGGCATCGACTGGGCATCATTCCTCCCCCTACCTTTGAGGCATTGAATCCTCAAGGTCCCAGTGTTGCATGATGTTATTCTGCAAGGAAGGAGCAAACTTTCTTCCTTCTCATGTCACGCAGTCTGTCTTTAGAGAGATCCAGTAAAAAGGGGACTCATGCTCCATTTTGGAAAAAATAATTTAAAAACCCTCAGAAGGGAACTAAGTCAGAAGACAAATTCGAATGGCAAACACCTAGGATAACTCAGGTACAACCCTTTGATTTAATCTTGGCCACTAGTTGGAAGCAGAGAAAGAGGGCATATAGATGAGTAAGATTCTAAGAATTTCCGAATGAGTCATTTGAGTCATTTGACCAGGACTGAAACAGATCTGGGGAAACTGTGCTCTGATTCCCTGGGCTGTCTTACCCAGCACCCATGCCCCTAACGCAGTTCTGAAGACAAGGACTCTGGCCCCAGGGGTCGGGCCGGTAGGAGGGCCACAAGGGATCATTTTGCGACATTTGCAACATCCATGTATTCTGCAGTCCCCACTCCCAGGAAAAAGCTATAGAGCACCGAATGCTCCCGAGGGAACAGGGACAGGGAGAGCTGAAGGGGGGATGCACTTTGGTGCTTTGTGTGCTCGTAATTTGTTTACAGTGCTGTAAGGAGTTGTTTTTTGATGAGATTGCCTTCCGAGTCTTGTTCAATAAAGGGCACACATATAAAACTCTAAAATGTAAATTAAAAGCCACGCCATCATAAAATAAAGGCAGTTTGAACGAACTGAAGTGTTGTGGGTAAGGCAGAACCAACAATCTTAAGTTGCCACCTAGCAGCATTAGATATTTGGCCTGATCCAAGAGGGGCCCTCAGAGGGACAGTCATAAACTCAGGGGCATCTGCACCAGGAGAGAATCAAGGGGGCATATGTGAGTAGAGTTGAGAAGGGAAGCGTCATGCAATGCATCTATTAGGTAGGATATTGTCTGCTGCTCTGCGTGAGTCCTGCCCGTGGAGGAAGTGCAAAGAGGGAGACTAGCCCTGGGCAGCACAGCTCCAGGCTGTTCCACACCACTGCCTGCCTGTGTGGTGTGAACACAACTGCTCACACCCCAGAGGCACAGGTGTAGGACACCAGCAGCTAAGAGCGATAGGGAGGGTCCATGCTGTTTAGCTTATTGGTAGAGTCAGGGTATTTTATGGATGGGCAGAGCTTGTTCATTTGAAGCATATTGTTTAGGTAAGCAAATAAAAGCCAAATCTTCCTGTATTAGAGAAATGATTTGAGAAGAAAAGGCGACCTCACCAGAATGGGTCAAAGTGAACACCAAAGTATTAAACACCTACTTATTTGCAGACCAAAAAAATCTCTCATTCATGGTAGGTAGGATCTGGCTGGATTTGGGTGTGGTTCTTTCATAAGCATCGCTCTTGTGCAGAACAACTGCTCGAATTCAAAAGAACGACAATGCTACTTTCTCGAACATCTGATCCAAGGCCCCTGCTATTAGTTTCCTCTAAGCATGTCTCTAAGATATCTGAGTGGTGCAAAACCGTTTTAGTTCCATTTCAATCTTCTTTTTCTATCAAATCCAACTAGGCAGGAGGAAAAGAAAATGTGTGACTCTTAGGAAAAAATATCAGAGATGGTCTCTGAGGCACATGAAGTACTAGGCCCCCTTTATTTACAACTGTTTCTCTGGAAATTCCTCTTTTGCACACATCCAGTCTTTAAAAAATAATTAGAGGGATCAAATGCACTTAGTACTTATGTGTGCATGTATTTATTCATTCGTTCAGCTAGTCGTCAAACATTTGCTGAGTATGCCACATGGTCAGGCACTTGATACCAAAATGAAGGCAACAGAATCCGTTCTCTTGGAGTGGGGACAGATCACAGACTGTCTCTTATCATACGAAGAGAAGCACCAAGGAGATGCCCCTAACTCAGCTTGGGTGTGGGTGTCAGCAGAAAGGCAAGAGGGAGCGGAGGGAGGGATGAGGCAAGGCTCCTGGGGCAGATGACACCTGAGCCACATCTTAAAGAATAAGCAGAGGTCAGGAGGAGAAGGCAGGAAGCACAGACGAGAAATGGGTGAGATGAAGGAAGGCAAAGAGGTGAGCACATGCGTGGCGTGCACAGTGCTGCAGAAGAACAAAGGGTGTCAAGTGGCCAGGCCTTTCTTCCCTGGCTGTGGACCCTGAATTCACCCTGCAGGTGATGAAAAGCATTGAAAGCTCTAAGCTGGGGAATAACACAGTCAGAGTTATATTTTAGGGAGATTATTTCAAGAAAACCAGGCCGAGTGAAGGAACACACCAATTAGGCTGTTGTCAAAGATAATGAGGGTCTAAATGGAGGCGAAGGTGGGAGGCATCAGTGGAGGTGAGACATTTGGGATATTGGAGGGAAATGTGGCATAAAATCTATCGCACTGGCTCATGTATTGGAGGTGAGTGAGTTCATGGGCCGGATTGCTAGTGTTTTAATACTTTTCTTTTCTTCTATACTCTCCCCTATATTGAAGGAGCCAGAGCCCCTACATTTTCCTCACTTGCTAGCTAGCTGGGTTTCATGTTAGGTTCCTGCCATGAGAGGTACTTGTGAAAGATTTGGAAGACAGAAGAAAAGGAAATAGTGAGTATTTCTAGCAATATTTCCGGCAATACTGAGTAGGCACATGGATTTTGGCAGATGGCAGAATGAGGTTCTGCCAGGAGCTTCTGTGCAATCTCCTGAGAATCTGTGGTGCTACAGACAGCTGAGATCTTTGGTGCAGGTCCCTCGGAATTCCTGAGGTTTGGTTCCCTAAAGATTAGGAGTGGCTTCTCCGACTTTTGCTTTTTTAGTGTTTTTAACTGATTCTGTCATTTCCCAACTCTCTGTATTAAATCCTTTCCAGCTTAAAATATCTGGAGTGGTTTCTGTTTTACTGGCCAAGTACTGTTGGAATCAAATGATACCCAGGTTTCTGGCTTAGGTGACCAGGTGGATGGTGAATTGGAAAATTCATTCATTCAGTAGTCATTATTTACTGAACATCTACTATATGCCCAGGCATTGGTGGAGGCACCAGAGATACAGCTATTACTATCAAAATAATCAGTGTCCCTGCTATCAAGGAGCTTACCTTCTGGAAGGAGAAATAAGAGTACAAGAAATCAATAATTAAGCAATGTAATTTCAGATGACAATGTTAGGAATACAGCAACAGAGGACCACATGAAAGACAATGTGTAGGAAGTAGAGAGGCTAACTTAAACTGAATAGAGAAAAGCCTTGTTAAGGAGTTCACATTTTAGCCTAAATGACTTAAATGTTCAAAAAGTGGTAATGACTTAAATGTCCAAAAAGTGGTAGTCATATAAAGATCTATTTTTGCTATAAAGCAAGAACACGCTTGGTTGGCTCAAAGAAGAGATGGGAGGTCTACATGGCTACAGCATAGTGGACAAGAAGGAAAGTATTAGAAGAGGAGATCTGAGAGTTAGGTAAATGTCAGATTATGTAGGACCTTCTCAGCCACTGTGAAGTGTTTGGAATAAGCCATTATGAAGGTTTAAGTAAAGAAGCAACACAATCATATCTGTGTTTTAAAATAATCACTAGAGGAACCAGCTAGTGGAGGGTAAGAGAAAAGGTGGGAGGGATGGGGTAAATATTAAAAATATTAAATTTGCCATGCTTTTAGGACAGGCAGTTGGCATGCAATTGGGTAAATGAGTCTGCTGGAAAAGGTCTGGGATTGAATATGGAGTTGGGAGTCTGTATATAGGTGACATTGGATACTCCAAGGGTATGTGAGGTAACACAGGGAGTGTCTGTAGAAAGAACAGAGCACTTGCTCAGGGCAGACTTTGTGGAACACCTACCTATAAGGATAGCTGGAGGAAAAGACCCCTACAAAAGGAGAACAATTCAAAGGGAATCTGGAAAGTGTAGGATCACAAAAGTCAAAAGTTAAAACAGGTCTGAGATTGGGAAAAAGGAAAAGATATCCACTTTCACCACACCCATTCATTATTTGTATTGGAGGTTCTAGCCAGAGGAATAAGGCAAGAAAAAGAAATAATAGGTTTATAGATAGGAAAAAAAAGAGATAAAACTGTCTTTATTTACAGATGACAAGATTGTCTATATAGAAAATCTCAAAGAATCTGCAAAAAAGTTACTAGAATTAATGAGTTTAACAAAGCTATGGAATATAAAGTAAATATACAAAAATCAATCATAATTCTACATACTAGCAATAAACAATTAAAAACTGAAATTAATAAACAATAGCACTAAAAAATACTTAGGAATAAATCTAACAAGATACATGCAAGATTTGGATGGTGAAAACTATAAATTATTAGTTATAACTATAAATTATTAATGAAACTAAAGAAGACCTAAATGAATAGAGATATATATCATGTTCATGGATGAGAAAACTCAGTTGTGTTAAGATGTCAATTCTCCCCAAATGGATCTTTAGACTCAATGCAATAAATCCCAATTAAAATTTCATTTCTATCAAAATCCCAGCAAACTATTCTTAGAAATTGACAAGCGTATTCTAAATTTACATGGAAAATTAAGAGAAGTAAAATAGCCTAAGCAATTTTGAAAAAGAAGAACAAAGTTAGAGGAATCACACTACCTGACTTCATGACTTACTATAAAGTTACACTGTTGAAGACTGGGCACTTCAAGAGTATCTGAGATAACATTCCTTTCTTGGAGAAAGGAAAGACACATAGATCAATGGAAGAGAACAGAGTCCAGAAATATTCCACTCCTTCAACAAAAGTGCCAAGGCAATTCAATGGAGAAAGGACAGTCCTTTTAAACAAATGATCCTGGAACCACATTATGTGTAAAAATGGATATTGATAAAAACATTGGACCATATACAAAAAGATTAGCCTGAAATGGATCATAGCACTAAATGTAAAACTTAAAACTATAAAGCCACCAACAAAAAGACAAACAACCCAGTTCAAAAATGGGCAAAGGACTTGAAGAGACATTTTTCCAAAGAAGAGAGTGATCAACAAGCACATTATCATTCTCAATTAAACAAATGATCAAGAAGTGTATGAGAAGGTGCTCAGCATCATTAGTCATTAGGGAAATATAAGACAAAACCACAGTGAGATACCACTTCATACCCATTAGTATGGCTATCATAAAAAATAACAGAAAATAACAAGTGTTGATAAGATGTGAAGAAATTTGAACACTCCAATATTGCTGGTGGGATGTAAAATGATACAGCTGCTATGGAAAACATTTTAATGATTCCTCAATAAATCATACATAGAATTACCATTTGACCTAGCAATTCTACTCCTGTGTATATACTAAAAGGAAGTGAAATCAGGTGTTCAAACAAAGCTTGTACACAAATGTTCATAACAGCATTATTTACAATAGCCAAAAGGTAAAAACAACCCAAATGCTCATCAATTAATGAATAAACAAAATATGGCATAACGATGCATTAAAATATTATTAAGCCACAAAAAGGAATGAAGTACTGATACATGGATGAACCTTAAGAACATTATGCTAAGTGAAAGAAGTGAGACACAAATGGCCATATATGATTCTGTTTACATGAAATACCCAGAATGGGCAAACACAGACAGAAATTAGTGTATGCCAGGGGGTGGGAAAAGTGAGGAATGAAGAGTGACCACTTAGGGGTGTAGGGTTTCCTCTTGGGATGATGAAAATGTTATTGAACTAGATAGCAGTGATTGTTGCACAATATTGTGAAAGTACTAAATGTCACTGAATTATATATTTTAAAATGGTAATTTTTATATTATGTGTATTTTGCCACAATAAAAAACTATAAAGTTTCAAAAAGAAAACAAAGGAGAAAATCTTTATCTTGAGTTAGAGAAAATGTTTTATATAGCACACAAATTGCACAGGCCATAAAAGGAAAAATTAACACACTGGACTTAATCAAAACTAAAATCTCCTGTGATTTCTTCTGCTAAATAGAAGG
The DNA here is from genome assembly GCA_004363605.1 of Indri indri. Lineage (NCBI taxonomy): Eukaryota > Metazoa > Chordata > Mammalia > Primates > Indriidae > Indri > Indri indri. Next base: position 89,149 of record RJWJ010000949.1, on the reverse strand, counting down.
GAAGCCATATACTGGGAGAAAATATTTGCAACATATATATCTGATAATAGACTGGTATTCAGAATATATAAAGAACTTTCACAACTCAATAATATAAAATGAACAACCCGATTAAAAAATAGGCGAAAGTTTTGGACGCTTTACCAAAGAAGAGATGCAGATGCAAATAAGGACATGATAAAATGCTCAATTATCATTAGTCATTAGGGAAATGCAAATGAAAACCATAATGAGACATCGCTACACACCTATTAAAATGGCTAAAATATAAAAAACCAAAACCTGACAACATCAAATGCTGGTAAGGATGTAGAGCAACGGGAACTCGCATTCATTGCTAGTCAGAATGCAAAATGATACAGACACTTTGCAAGACAGTTTCTGATGCAGTTAAAGATAAACTTCACGCAAGCTGACATTCTCACTCCTTAATATTTATCTGAGAGAATTGAAAAACTATTTCCATAAAAAAAAACTGTGAGTGAATGTTTACAGAGGCTACGCTGATGATCACTAAAACCTGGAAACAGCAGAAATGTCTATCAGCTGGAGAATGGAGAAATAATGGTACATCCACACATTAGAATGCTACTCAGCAATAAAAAGGAAAAAAACCGGCTAATACATGTAACAACATGGACGAATCTCAAATGCATTATGCTGGTGAAGGAAGTCAGACACATAAGGCTATCCCTTGCATGTTTCCATTAACAGAACATTAGACAGATCGGGGGCTGATGTAGGGAAAAATACTGACGACATGGGCACAAGGACCCTTTCTGGGAGTGATGGATATTTTCTACATCTTGATGTGGTAGAAGTTCCATGATTCCAGGTATTTTCCAAAATTCATATAACTGTATACCTAAAAAGGATAAATGTTCCTGTCTACAAGTTACACCTGTATAAACCTGACTTTAAAAAATGCCTGAGAATATCAGCCGGTTCAGGCAGATGAGAAGAGCACCAGCAATCCTGTCGAGAGCCATTTCACAGGCAAAGCCTGCAGCGAGGTTGAGATAAGAGCGCACTTTTATTCAATGAGGTAGAAAGCCAGGCAGAGGATAGGACGCATGGGCCTCTGCGAGTGCCCCATTAATCAAGTTAACTGCTGTTTCTTTCCCTCCAGGCTTATAATTTAAGCCCAGGAAAGTTTGGGGAGGGAGGAAAGAAGGGGATGTGGGGTCATGATTCAGATTCTCCAAGGGCATTTGTGCTTGAAAATTTTTACTTATGATATTCAATTTGGAGAAAAAGTTCTATTTGTCAAATAAAAAGTAGGGAAAGTAAAGACGGACAAAACCTTTTTGATGACGAAGATATCTAGGATAAAAAAGTGACCCACTGTGGGGCCCCGCTCCCTCGTTCTTTGGTACAGCAGGAGGAGCAATGGAGACGAGGTTTTTTTTTTATAATAAAAGGGAGCATGGGATAATACAGTTAGAGAAATTCTGTTCCATGAACCTACACTTATCTTGGGTTTAATAATATAGCCAATATTGATAGTATTTTAATTCTTTGTATCACTTTGTGTTTGAGCCTCAATTAACAGAAAACAACTTGTTCTAAGATAAGAAACAACAATCTCATTTCGTTATTTCTACCTAGCGAGTGCATGGTGAGGTAAGACACTTGCTTTAGAGTTGGAAAAGATGAGCTGAATTGGTTTCCCTTTGCAAACACCTTCAGTATCTTTTGGATTGATGCACCAAATTCTCACTCCGCCTGGTGCTGAGGTGACTGCTGAGTGCCAAAATGCTGGGACCAGAAAACCAAGCTGAACACATGCGTCATGGTGAACAATTATAGCTCAGAATCTATCCTCGCAGGATCTGGGGTCCCTGTGACGGTATCATCCAGACACATCTCTCCTCCTGCTCTGACTGCAGCAAGCCCAAGCCAGATCTCGCAGGATGAGTAAGTGACATATGGCATGTGTGAAATTCCCCTCCACCTTGCTGCCCTTCCCAGAGCTGCCGTAGACGGCAGTGACGATTATAGTAACCTTGACTCCATAAGGAATGTGACAATTTAAACCCTGCAGACTACTTAGCAACAAGTTATTGGGCGCACTAAGCTATACCCTACGGCCCTGGAAAGATGACTAAACCGGAAGCATTGAGCTGACATCTGGGAAGATCTGTTCATCAGGCAGAAACTGGCTTCACAGACAATAACTAAGGTTTTTCTCCTATCATTTTTAATGGCTATTCTCATCAAAGAACAATGGCCTGCCCATCGGGTCAGAGCTAACTGACCCTTTAGCATGCCTTAAGCTTCTTACATTCATGCTGAGACGCAGGGCTGGTAGGCCTGCACTTTGTCTGAGATCTGAACTCTTTAGAAATTTAAGAACCCCAAAATTTGTCCCCAAGTTATGGCTTGCAATTGGGGCAGTCCAGAGAATTTTATCAACTTCAGAGACCCCTTGGGAACTGTGCTTTACAATCCAGACTCAGCTACCTCCAAATTATATGGGTACAATAGAATGCAGGCAGAGAAGGGGATGTGGCTACAAGAAATTTTTCATAAAGGCTCTAGGATCCAGGTCAAGTGTTTAGTGGTCCCCACAGTGGTTCAGGTCTTCAAGGACATTCTAGGGAAAGTCCTGTAGCATATGGTGACAGTCAGCCTGCAAGAATTCCTGAATGTTTTCAACCATAGAACCCCTAATATCGTGAACTAAAAAGAGAAATGGAAGGAATTGAACAATGAATGGTGATTCTAACTCATGAAATCCCATGGAACATACAGTCTCAACTTGTTTTGGCAATTACTTTTTTCAGTCCATAACTGCCGTGACTCTGTGATTTTGAAACTGGGAAATCAACTTGAACAACAAAGGAAAATTCAAATGGACACAAATTTATGAAAAGTAAACTTTTAAAAAAATTAGAAAAATTGTCACGTAAGTGAAGATCCTAGTGGGTCAGAATGAAACCTAACCTTTAACTGTCCTCTCTACAGGGACATTTCCTGACAAGGAGTTTGTCTTCCATCTGACTACTGAGTCTGCTGGCCGCAGTACTAAGCTCCATTTCTATAGAAAATGTATCCTAAATGTTTTCAAGTTGCTTGAAATTGTTAGATGCCCCCAGATGAACCAGAGTAAATATCTTCCGTGGCCTTTTCACCACTGTGGCTTATTTATATCAAAGAAGCAAACAATAGTGACACATCCGTGTTTTAGGGACTTGACCACTGCTGGCTGGTCTGGAAAAGGCTGCTTGGTTGGTTGGTTTTTAGACTATGCCCTTCAATCATAAGAGTGATACTGGAAACCCCCTCTTGCATAGTAGGGCCTTGGGAAAAACAATCACTGCTGTTCTGGGACTGTGTCGGAATAGGACTCGGTCAGATTGACAGAACAGCTCTTTCCTTCTCAGGGTCCAGTGAAGGCCCTTACACCATGGCACATGCTTGCTGATTCTGTTGCCATTCTGGAGAATGGACACTGGGCAATGCAGCCACCAGCTTCACCAAGCTCACTGTGAATGTTGGCTTGAGATTTTGTAAGACTCAGCCCATTGTATTTCGAAGTAGGATTTTCCTTATTGAAAAAGGCTGTCTTCATTATTTCTTTTGATGGACAAATAAAGAATTCACGAATTCAAAGTAACATTCTGAATCAGACCGCTCAGACTGGTTGGGTTGGATTGTCACTTGCCATTTCCCCTCTCCTTGACTTTTTATTTATTTTTTTTAATTTTTTGAGATTCTGATAGTATTCCCACCATAAAATAAGTCGACTCCGGTGTTAGGATAACTCTTCATTCATATGCTCTGAAATTCTTGCTTCTGACTTAACCCTCTCAGTCTCTGTGATAAGTCTTTCAGATGCAATCTTTGATGCTTCACCCCTCGTTGTGGAATAAGACGGCAGCCCAGCGTGCCACACCCTCACGGGGACAGGCCTGGGGCTTTGTCTACAAAATGAAAAATTAGCAGCACATTATTTCAATTCCAGTGAATGTGTAAGTATCAAAGGCCTTATTCCATCTGGTCCTCTTCACAGGAGACTGAAAGACGACAGGCAGGAATGTTGATGGTCAAACCCCTTAATTTCTGTTGAGACTAAAAAAGAAATAAAGAGCAGATCTAGGCTGCCAGCAAACAGAAGACAAGCATATGGTTGTCAAAATGACAAGAACAACTGGGGCAGAGAAGACGATCTGCTTGAAATGGCACAAGGGTTTCTGCACTGCTTTCCATCCACACCCACCCTGGCAACTACTGCAATTGCAGAAGCCTTCAATTCTTCAAGATTGTGCAGATACTAATTTAGACTCACTCCCTGGTTTGTTAAGAAATGCAGCTCTTTCGTGGCATAAGTGCAGAGCAGAGGTGAACCTGATTGAAGATGCCTATGAGACCTTCCTTCTCATCCCGCCTCTTAGGCGTGAGTCACCACTTCCTCCTAAAATACGGAGCAATGCTACAGTGGCTTTCATGGGGGATGTACAACGGGTAATGACTGAGCTGGAAAAAACACACAACTCCCTGAATCATCCACATGCCATGGGTTCTCAAGGCAATCCTGAGAGATGGTGAGATACGACAGGAAGTCTAAGATTGTGTTGGCTTATCCCATATGCTGAGAGTCTAACAACTTTGCAAAAAAGTTGTTAAAGGGAAAGAGGATAGTTTCTTCAGCGTTGCCAGAGAAACTCAAGCAAGAGACAGTGTGTAGCTCCTTGATATCCTGGCGTCATTGGCCTTAGAAAACTTTAACTCCAAATGATAGATCTGTTCTTGCACATCAAAAAAAGGACTTTGTGACTTTGATTCATGAGTGATATTAAGAGTCCATGTTCTTTCCTATGAGCAATAGTAGTAACCCCAGCCAACTACCTGTGCTGAAAACCACGAAGCTTGGCATATTATATGTTTCACAAGACACTAGTTCTATCAAGTGGGGTCAGGATACACCTAGAGCATGTGATAGTTAATTTTATGTGTCAACTTAATTGGGATAAGGGATGCCCGCTTAGCTGGTAAAACATTTTTGGGGGTGTCTGTGAGGGTGTTTTCAGAAGAGATTAGCATTTGAATTGATGAACTAAGTAAAGAAGATGCGCTCTCACCAGTCTGAGTGGACATCGTGCCCCTGGTTGAGGGCCTGAGTAGAACAAAAAGGCAAAGGAAGGATATAGTCACTCTCTCTCTGAGTTGGGACATCTGTCTTCTGCCTTTGGACATTGGTGCACCTGGATCACAGGCCTTCAGACTCAGACTTGTTTACTTGCATTAATGTAAAAACAATGCTTCAAATTATTTACCACCAAGCAAATCACCACTCCAGGAAGCTGCGTCCTGTTTGTGCTCTTGGTTCTGGTGCCCGCCCTCCTCTTGCACCTGCCACGCTGTGTGGGTCCTTAGGGCATCATGAGGGCCACCACACTTTAAATAGAAGTGATGGGAGTGGGTCGGTGGAAATAAATGCCCAAATACACACACTGAATGAGGGTCGTGTGCAAACAGTACACAAAATATCTCCTTCCTGCAAGTGCCTGTGTGGTTACCCTAAGCCTGGCTCTTAAGTACTAACCTCAACTTGAAGAACAAGGAGAAGGAAATGATACTTAACATATGCTTAGAGTTTCAGGTAAATAATAATCAAGCGTCACAACCATCCAGGGAGTCAGTTATTATAAGGCTAATTTTAGGGATGAAGAAATCAAAGCTAAAAGAAATAAAATCACTTCTCCAAAGTTTTATAGGACAAAGAATGTATCCCTTTCCAAATACATAATGTAAAACTAGAAAGTATGTTGGTATTCTTTGAGGCATGATCTCAATTTCTTTTAGCTCATATGTAGAATTCCTACCACACCCAAATGTGTGCTATGGGGTATGCTTGGGATGGCTCCTCAAATGGTGGCAGATTAAGGTAGCTAGATAATTCTTTCTTTCTTGTAGGCATAAAAAAGAGAACGCAGACAAACAAATGATCAAACAAAAAAGAGACGATAAGAAGGATATATTAATGAGTTATATCTCCTGTCTCCTTTTAGGGAGAAATACTTACACTTATTTTTTAATGTGAGATTTTAGTGTCAGGATTTCTTTCTCTACACTGTATTTGTAAAAAGCTCTCAAACACTCTCTTAAATATATGCATATGGTATAAGAAAAAAAACCAAATATCATGCCTCAGACTAGGAGTAGAAATGTGGAGAATGTTCCAGAAAATTTCGTTGTGATGGAGCTGGCATCTAGGAATTCTGAACCGTAAGGTCAGATGAAGAAATGGAGGGAAAATCACTTTTGTATTTTTTTTTTTAATTTTTTTTATTTCAGCATATTATGGGGGTACAGATGTTTAGGTTACGTATGTTGCCCTTGCCCCTCCTCCCCCTCAAGCCCAAGTTTCAACTATGTCTATCCTTCGGGTGGTGCGCATTGCACTCTTTGTGTATGCATATACCCGTCCCCTCCTCCTGTTTTTTTGTATTTTCTAAGAGGAAGGCAAAACTATGGAGTCTATTTTGGTTTGCGTCCAGGACTTTTGGTAAGCCTTTCAGTGAGCACCAAGTAGGTAAAAAAGGAAATACAGATATGTTATGCAGACATTACTCTTAGGGTTACCCTTAGTAGTCCACCACCTGGCTACGTAAGAATGTAGGAATAGTCTCTGAAACAAACTACTGGAAGCGTGAATCATCCATTACAATCTCCAAACAGGTTATTATGCTAAAGAATGTGACAAATGTTTCTCTAAAGTATGAACAATCAGGTGTTATGGGAGTAAAGAGAGGGTGTCTGAGGAAGCCAACCCAGACAAGGCAGACCCTGAGCTGGGCTTTGGAGGTGAGTGGCATTCTAGGCTCAGACCAATTAATGGGGAATATGGGAAAAGATTAAGGGTATTAATTTTTTATTTTTAAGCTTAGCTACAAAATGCAATGGCCCCATTTGAATTGAACTCTAAACATATACGGTCATTGAGCTAAACAGATTGAATTTTCTTCACCTCATCTTTTTTCTGAGGGGAGGTGGGCCTGTTCTCCTCTAAAGTTACATCCCTAGGATGGCAAAGCAGCTTGTTCCTGTCATTGCGAGCAGAGCCCTGGCTGCAGCTCACCATTTCAGGGCCCGACACGTGTCTGAAGCCAGGCAAGGACCTCACTTGCTGCTGTAAGTTACATCTGGGATACTTTTAGCATTAAGATATCCTTTTTCTTTCAGTCACTTTGGATAAAGCATGTGAGTCTACTCTCAAAGTGAGTCTCTTGACAGGAAAGAGGTTCAGCTGGAGATTCTTGTGGAGGTCAGAGAAATCCCTCGCAATGAGAAAGGGGAATGAAGAAACTGCCAAAGAGAAGCAGAGATGACAGAGAGAGAGAGAGAGAGAGAGAGAGAGAGAGAGAGAGAGAAAGAGAGAGAGAGAGAGAGAGAGAGAGAGAGACACGTCACTGAGAGAGAATTTGCTTGAGTGTCACAAGACTCTCCTGTAACATTAAAATATTTTCCACTAGAACTGGTGGGTTTCTAAGACTTAAAATTAAAGCATTTTATACACACACATTTATAAGAAGACATCATAAAGACAATAATCTTGTTATATATTTATATAGACATTTAAATGATGACATAATAAAGACCATAGTCTAATGGTTTATTTGCCTCTGCAATAATCATCAGAGATTATTAGTTTCTGCAAGAATTAATTGTGTTGTTTGATCTGGGGAATAGTTTTTCCTTGCAATACGCTCTTAATTTCTCTCCAGGCCTTTCGGAGCTATTGCTGTTTTCAGGTTAACAGTCTCGGCCTTCCCCCTCTGAAGGCCCGGAGCTTATGAAGAGGCCGTTTGAAGATGAGCACACGATGGCAAACATACCTTTGCTGCACGATTCAGGTGTGGGATTTCAATAAAGCTTTTGCTCAAATACATATGTGGATGTGCAAATTCATCTATTTTGGGGGCCTAACATTGTTGTATCAATGTTTATGAAGTGCACCTCAACAACACAAAAACAACATAAGCACGTTACACAGAGAGCACTAGATTTTATGAACCACTTGAACTCTCTGGAGGGAAATGTCATTTCATTAGGAGGCTTCTTGGCTGCTAATCAAGTGCTTTTCATCTCCTTAAGCACATTGATCTGGTAACAAATTGCCTTCTCTGAAAAACAAACCATTTGGGAAAGCATTTTCTAAAAGCACACTCAGAGAGATCTGTCTTTCTTTGGTAAATATAAACACTGAAGAATTACCAGGAATTAAAGCAGAATAAAAGCCCAGCATCTGATCAAATGTTGGGACTCCCACCAAATTCCTCACAGATCTTACTGCTCATCAAAATCTCCCTTCACCACCCATGTTCTGGCTATGACGTCTGCTGTTGTGACTGACATCTGGGATCCTAGATGCCATGTTCTTTTAGTCACTTGGAGTAAACTATGGTAGACTGTCAGAAGATGACAAGGCACCACCTTGGTCGTTGGGTCTGTGGAATGAATCACAATGTTTTTAATGAAATAAACGATGCCTTTGTGATTCTCAGCACGTAGTGCTCAACAAATATAAATCAAATATAAATCTACATTTTAGATCATAAGATTGTATTTTCCACTCAAAATTAGATGTTTTTTTAATTGTATGAAATTCAAACACTAGAGTACGAATCAGTGCACTTCTCACATTCCTTTCTGTTACTCATTTAGTCCAATGTCCAACTTAAACCATGCATCTTAACTAGGATGTTTCTGGTGTGGAGTGAACAGCAGTGTCATGCCGATCACAGGCTGCGTGATTAGGTCAGGTTCTAGTTCTGTTTCCTCCCACACAGCTATGTGACCACAGCAGGTTACTTAATCCATTGAGTGTTAGCTTCTTTATAGGTAAAATCCCAAGAACGCCATCTGACTACCATCCAGAATTGTGGCAAATCATAAACAAGATTATGACTTACTATGCCTAGGTCACTGCCTGGCATGTAGAAGACACACAGCAGAAGTCATTTTTTCCTTCCTCCCACCCCTACACTTATCACTCTACTATCTTATCTACAGCTAAAACCTTCATAACCTTTGTAAATCTCCAGATTTTTATTAGCATCAGGGGCCCTCTAGTCATTTTTTTTTTTTTTTTTTGCATCAGGTTAAAATACTCTGTTTTTCTTTACTACTGCTTGAATGTGTCCCCTAAATTTCATGTGTTGGAAACTTAATCCCCAAATTCATATATTGACGGTATTTGGAGGTGGGGCCTTTGGGAGGTAATTAGGATTAGATAAGGTCATAGGGTGGATCCACTCTGATGGAACTAGTGGCTTTATAAGAAGAGGAAGAGAGACCTGAACTGGTGCGGTCTCGCCTTCACCATGTTCTGATGCAGCAAGAAGGCCCTCACCAGATGCAGCCACCCGACCTTGGACTTCCCAGGCCCCGGAACCATAAGCTAACTAAACCACAATTCTTTATAAATTACCCAATCTGTGGCATTAGTTAAAGCAATAGAAAATGGACTAAGATAACTATTTTATTTTTTATTCTCACTTTTCTTCCCCTTTCTCCCTTATGCAGCAGAAATAAAAATGCTATGGTAAAATAAGATGCTTAGTATTTGCTGGGTATTACAAATTACTGTGTGACACACTTCCTTTCCACCAGGTCCATAAATTGCCTTTTAGCTGAGGTTGCCATAAACACTGGTTTCTCTTAGGCAAGCCTGTTCATAGTGGGCCATTAAGGGAAAGACACAGAAAAACTTAAAAAAAACCCACATCACCCACCATGATGAGTAAGATCAAAATCTACTCTTAAACAAAAAACTGAACCTGTTTTTAACTAAAGAATTAATTGGCTTCACAAACATACTCTATGTAATAATTGGAGAAAATTCAAAAGGTATGGTAAAAAGTGCAACAGCTTTTCATTTTCTTTCCTTGTGACAACTTTATTTCTTACGATAAAGGAAAAATGAGGCTAAAAACATCAAGAGGAGTCTAGAGATTTACAACGGTCTCCAATAATGCCTTGAAATGACTGATTCTTTATTAGCTCCTGTAAAACCTTTGATATTTTCTCATTATTGAGATTGCAGTCCATTTACGCATTATAAGAAATGCATCCTAGGATTTGGTGGACCCAAAAGGCTAGTGGAAAACAGGCATGAGAAAAACGTTGCAGGAAATTGCCAACAAAGCAACCACCACCAGCAACTTGGTTTATTCTATTGTCTTTAAGGAGATTTCTTCCAAGTCTTTAAAAACATAATATTGGCCTGAATAGGATTGACTTCTGTCAGAAAGACTGAAGGAATAGAATTCATTCTGCAAATGGACTATGGCTTTCTTGGGATTCCTTAAGGTGGAAAGTAAATGCCTTCAGTACCATTTTTCCCGTAAGACAAAACTCAACCGTTTCAGCAGAGCCCGCCTCATCTCCCAGCAGCTCCTCCTCTAGCGCTCTGCCTGCCTCTCTTACCTCTTAATCCCCTTCCCTCACACCCTGCACTTCCACATTCCATGCGGTGCCTCAAAGCGCTGGGCTGTTTTGCCACTCCTGCCTTTGCTGATCATGCTTCCTTGCTAGGAATGCCTGTTCCTCCTCCGCAAGGTCACCTCCCCGCTACAGCATGGGAAGCTGACCACTTCCTCTTGTTCAGGCCCCTATTCCCCACAGAGACATGTGTTCCAGGCCCTATGGCACATTTCACTTCTGCTGGTTCACATACCCATCTCCTCTAGTCGACTGCGAGCTCCCTGAGGTCAGAGACTGTTTCAAAGTTACCTTTGTGTTCTCAGTGCCTGGACAAAAAGGGTGACTTACAAAAGACGATGCATAAACGGAAGCATATGGCAGAGGGATAAGGACTTAAGCAAGAAGGAACGTGGATAATCAACAAAAACCTAAGGCGCTGGTGGCTTTTATTGCCAAAAACAGGTGCTTAGAGATAATGAACAGGTAAAGAAACAAATGCTGTGAGGCATATAGAGAGACGAATGGTAGGTGAAAATGATGCCGGGTCTTTAAAATTTTAACCATATGCTAAACATTCTTCCATGATTTATTATTAACATTTTTTTCAGTTTTAACTTTGGAGTTTGCTTAAAGGTGGTTCATAAATAAAAGGTCACTGGTAATTGTATCAGCAGCTGCAGGTTCTGGGAAACTTTCCACGGGCTGTGAGATAGGATCACACAAATATAATGAGCTAATGAAAAATGAGAAGAGTGAGACAAAGAAGATTGACTCATAAATTCAGGAGGCAGCTGCTGAATCCCTACAGGTCCCAAATACTGTGCCAGGCACTGGATGCGTAAGATTGATATGGTTTTTCCTCTAAAGGAGCCTGCACTCTAGGGCAGAGGAAGATGGCAAACAAAACAAACAAATAAATAAATGAATGGTTGATAATTTCCAACCATGAGGAATGTCATGCAGACCAGAAAGAGTGCATGTGATGAAAGAGGGCCCGAGGGACTGCTTTAGTGTGGCTGGTTAGAAAAGGCCTTATAAGGAGTTGACATTTATGCTGAGACCTCATTGAATAGAAGAGTCATGAGAACATATGGGAGAGAATGCTCTGGGCACACAGGATGTGTGTGACCTGTGTGATCAGAGTGAGTTCAGAGCTTGGGAAACTGGCAGGAGGCTGGTGGGAGGGAAAGAGGGGCTCAAATGGTGAGGCTGCAGGAAGAGAGGGGACAGCTGGTGGAGTGCCTTAGAGGTCACAGAGAGGAATTTGGATTTTATTCTCAAAGCACGTAAATTAAAGGAGTGAAAAGAGATCTGACTTGCATTTTATAGAGACACTTGATACTAGGGATGCAATTGGGAGCGGGACAGTCTGGACGAGAGAGATGACGGTGGCATGAGCAGGGTGCTGGTGGCGGAGACGAGGACATTGCAATCACAGCAGCTAACTAGGTAGAGAGTATAGAGAGGAAGGTAATTTCTGGAAATGCTATACAAAACGAATGGAAAACTGTGTGTCGCGTGCGCACATGTGGAAGAGAGAAATAGAGGTGTTATGAAGAAGTGCCACCGCAACAAGGACACACAGGAGGAGCCAGGCTGTGACTCCAGATCGGGTGTGAAGATGCTGGATCACACAGATTCACACCGCACAGGCAGATTCTGCAGAGCCTCCAGCCTCATAGGCCATGGTAGAGTTTGATGGATCTGAAAAGCAACGAAGAGTGGCCACTGCTAGGTGGTAGGCATGACAGTGACATGATAAATTTGACTTTGAGCAAACTGCCTTTCTTTTACAGTGAGTTTTACCTTGAGTAGTGTGGACTAGTGGGTCACCAGATGGGAGCCAGGCCCACTGTTATATATGGTTCCCAGGGGGGTTCCTCTCCTGAGCACAAGTTCACCAAGATCCCTCATGCAGCCAAGATCACTGCTTGCCCAGCCATGCTATTATCTCTGAGTAACCCTGTCTCCCTAACTAAATTCTTAGCTCATTGAAGGTAGCCGCTGCATGTGGTTTACCTTTAAAATATCTAACAGTATCTCGCACACGATACGCAAGAAATACATATCTCCTGGATGAATGTTCCATGTTACACGATCATTTTTGTTCTGGGGTGAGGCTCGGGAATCTGCCCATTTTTCCTTCTCGACCTCAAGTCTCCCTTTGTCTCCCCTACACTGAGGCTGGCCAGGGGTGTCTTTCCTTCTCACATACACCTGACCACGTCTGGACAGGTGAGTAAGCCTGGACATCATTAATTACCCATCTACCTGCCTTTTCAGAACTGCTGGGACTCCTACAGCCCACCCTGCTCACGGGTCCAGTGCCCTTCTCCCTGCACCCCCTTCCTCCATGCCAGCCCCAGCGCCCTGCACACCAGGACAGAGGTAAGCGGGGACAGGGAGAAAGTTGTGACAAGCTCATAATGTGTTCCATGCTGCTCAGCCTAAATGCACAATCCCTTCACATGGTACTTGCATGTTTACATTAGAAGAAGCAAGGTATGGAAAAATTTTAAAGAGCAGGGGGCACAGATGAAGAATTACAGGATCCACCTTCTTTTAACAACGTGTATATTATGAATAACAGTCAACCTTTATCGAGTGCCTGTAGGTGCCAGGCAATATGGAGGGGACAGAGGTTGAAAAAAAGAGACAAAAATAATATGCAGTCTTGCAAAAATATTTTTAATTCAGTTGGAGAAACAGTTGCAATACTATGCAAAGTCCTATCCTCATTTCATTATGAACTTTATCACTATCAGCAAAACAATGCACTAGCAGCTTTAATTCATAAACAAAAAGACCCCATGTTAAATATACTGCCTTCTTATCCATTTGTAATTATTTTGTAGATTTGTTTAGAAATACCAGTGCTATTTCATAATATTATTATAATTATTCAGTTTTCAGGTTTCCTAGCTTGTCAGGGTCTTTAAATTCATTTATTATCCTTCTTGTTTAGAATTGAATCTCCAATCAGTTTTAATGGTATTTTCATGATTTCTTAAGCAGAATAAGATTCCAAAGAAAATGCAATTGGAGTGTGGATCTAGGTGGAAGGTATATGTCACCTCCAAAGAGAAAGACTAGCTTGTCAATTTTCATGTTTTTATTAATCTATCAAATGTTATGATTGTGATTTAAATGTAACCTCTTCATTACAGGACTTTTATTTTCTCCCTGTTTTAGTGTTATTTGTACCATTCAGAAAGGGCAATAACAATACTGGGCTCTTTGTTAAATTTTTTAGTGGTGAAATAAAGCGTAAAAAGAAGATAAAGTTCTCTATGGAAACAGAGATTATTATTCACAGACTTAACCACAAGCTTCACGTGTTTTCCATCCTATTTATTTTGCTCCACTAGATAAGGCGAGGTATGCAATGGCTAACTCTTGTGTTATGGTTAATTTTAACTCCCATATCAATAAGCAGATGCCTTTTCACGTTATAAAAAGTGTGCCGTTATTATTATCAACCGGAGAGAATGAAGTCATTGTTCTCACAATACTATAAAAAGCCAGAGTATAACAGAAGAGGGAAAACATACTTCAGGAAAAAAAAAAATCTCATGCAACCAACAAACTACCTTTTGAGCCAGAGAATATCACATTGACTTTTCCCCACAACTAAGCCTAGATTCAAAGAAAGAGATGAAAAGCCCGGAATGGAAGTAGTCTCCCAGAAATTAAGGGACGGTTGTATGTTAACTTTATTTCATGATGCTCTGTTTATTACTCGTACCGCGAGACTTTTACATGTTGACTTGTAAACTCTTCCACAAAGCAGAAAAATTAGGATAGAGATATCTAGTTCAAATGTGGATTATTAGCACATTTGAAGATTTGAAATTATCACCCCTAACTACCACTAGTTTTGCCTACATCAGATTAAATTCTCAGGGTTAGGGAAGCAGAAGGCAGGAAAGGAATTATTTAACGATTTACTAAAAGAAAGTAACTTGGTAGGAGTGAATAAAACGCCCCATAGGAAATGGGCTGCATGCGACGAGAACTGGAGGTGAAGATTAACTCGACCAGGCACACAACAGGGGACTGACGAGGTTGCTGAGGGATCAGTCCTCCCACTCTCTGCGACCCTCGTCCCTCCCTCCCCAAGGAAAGCTTAGTCTCCACACGACCTGGGACATCCTTCTGTTCTGTATTTCCTTTCTTTGATGTGGCTGCCAAGATGGAATAATTTAGAGTTCCCTTTATTACTCAAGGAGAATAATTCATATAAGTTTAATCATGAGTCTGCAACTCAAGTGACTGAAACCTATGCGAGGTGGGAACAACAGCACAGTGGCGGCCTCCCTGCCCGGAAACGACAAAGGGCGACAACCCGTGTGATTCCACGGCCTCTGCCACTTCTGCCTGTCGTCCCTCCACCCCGCCCTGGCACCCCCACCTCACCAAAACCCACTCGTTAACTGCATCGGAAATGATCCTCTTCGTGGAGGTGCCGTATACAAACCTCACACCTAAAATTAGCAGATTAACTATTTCTGGTCTCCCTCGAGTTCCAGTAAAAAACAAAACAAAACAAAACAAAAAAAAAAACAAAAAAAAAAACCTCTTAGGGATTTAGGATGTCGATATCTATCTATGTGTATGTACATACATATGTATACATGCTTTGAGGGGCATCAGGTTCTGAAATGGGAACACTGAACTTTGCAGAACACCATTTCAAGAGCATCCTTTCTAAAGGAATTAGTTCACCCACTCAGGAAATTTTCAATACACTCTCAGCCTAACTTCTAGGAGTTTCCATCCATTTGAAGCACTTCATATTTTTCTCTAGTCCTTGCTAATGTGACCTCTGGCTCTGGTCTCAAAGAGCCCTAGTCAAGGTGTGGCACCATCAGGTTTTATTTATTTATATATTTTCTTTTTTGTTTCCCATTTTACAGTTCACAAGAGTTACCTAATAACCATCAGGTTTTAAATTCTGCCCCCGTTTTTTTGTTTGTTTGTTTGTTTGTTATCAAATACTATAATGCAAAAGTTCTACCTCTTTCTTGATAAACGTAACTTTTAATTTCTCTCACACATAGTGCTGAGATTTTTATTTTAGCGACCAAACAGGTTTGGTTCTGAAGTACAAACTGTCCACAAACCAGTTTCTAGTTACATGATTTAACCAGGCTCTTTGCCATGTGTATCCTTGAACTCTCACCCAGGAAATGCAGGTCATGATTTGTACCAATTGCCAAGGGAAATTCCAGAAGGCCCAGAAAAACCTCAAAAATGTAGTCATATTGGAGAGTTTTCTTTTAATGTTTTCCACTCCCTGCACTGGTTTCTGTAGTTATTATAAAAGATCCCTGTCACCGACCAATTGGCATCATAAAACACTGGTAACCATTACCAAGAAGTGGCTGGGGGACGTGGGTGTTTGGCAAGTATTGGCCTTGAGATCAGCTAAATGAGCCAATGTTCCCAGCCTCACAGCAAACAAACCAAATGCAACGTTTATGAGGAAGCTAAAAGCAGTGCTTGTGCCAAATCAGACTTAATTTCATTTTTAATTCAATTAATATAATTGTTAGTACCAAGACTTCATTAAAATAATGTACCTTGACTTGGCATTGGGTCTTATTTAAATAGAACTTCCCTTTTTGCATGAAAAACAATTATATACTCACACATATATATTGCACTTAGTGCACATTTGATTTTATAAGGCCCATGAGTCAAATTCAAGAGCATCATTTTTCTTCCTCCTGTGTCCTGTCCCATCATACACAGTGGAGGTAATAACAGATTTGATTAGCTTACTTTACACAGTTGAGGCTGCTCTGCTTTAATTCTTTGAGTTCAAATCATTTTTTAAAAATTATTTCTAGGCAGGACTGAGTCAGTTTTTTTCTCATTTCTCTTTTTTCCTGCAACTCAAAATTTTCGATTCTAATCTGTATAACATATTTTATGACAAATGTATTTGTTTCCCATCTTGACAACTGGCTAGAAACCTCAGTAAAAGACACAGATTGCTGTCACCTCAAAATTTAGTTTATCGCTGTTGCTACTATATCCTGAATTGCTGGATTCAATGAATGTACACTTCTTAATCTGAATTGTTCTTTTCAGTTAGTGTTCTGCCTCAAGAATTGGCTTTATGGAACAAGGTAATAAAGGCAGGATGCCAAGTTCTGGGAAAACAATACCTGCAGTGCACTAATAAGGAGAGATCTTGCTCAAGTCTAACACAATGTGTTCTAAAATATTGAAGGTTTATTTTAAAGATACAAATAGAACTTCCTCTTAGCAAAGAGTTAAATAATTTTTAACTAATCTTGACTCTGAATTATGTCAGGATGATTCCTATTCACCTGATAGGCACCAGTAGAGCTAGAAATGTCCCCAGGTTGGAGGGGATGATACATCGTGGCTGTAAGATCTGTGTGTGCACATCTTTCATTTCCTCCATACAAACTATAGTAGGTGAAAATCTCAGTCCAAGAGGTCAGGACTAGGGAGGAATGATCACATTTCCTTTTTGTTTAACTCAACTTAAATTTGATTCCAACCTTTGTACTGGCAGGAAATGAAACCTTCGTCATTACTGTTTGCTTTTTCCCTGAGCCCCACTCTCATCATGCAAAGGTCCTAGTATCTACCTAGGCCCAGTGTTGAGGAGAGTCCCCAGTCATAGGACAAAGCCATTCATATCTACCCTCTGTGTCACCTTTGGTCTAAGGACTCTGCTGCAGGTGGCTACACTTGGTTCTGGAAGTCCCCAGGGAGGCTAGGGCATCTGTGCTTTGAGGGGCACCCTCTCTAGGGGCACCCCACAGCCAACTCTCTGAGGTCCCACTGACTCCGCAAAGTCCTCGCAGGACATATACCACCCACCTCTATCTCATGTTAGGAAATTTCTCCCACTTGAGGCCTTCAAAGGCCAAGTCCTTTCTTCTGTTCCTTCAGGACGCTGCCTAATCTCAATTCATTTAAGCCCCTATAAAAGACAGGAAGTGCCTCTAACTTCTAACAGGAAGTTTGAAGAGTAGAGTGACAGAATAGAAACGGAAAGCTTCTATGTTCTAAAGGGCACCCCTGCCACCTAACATTTCAAGAAAGAGGGATTGGTGTTAGGTTGAGGGGCATGGAGGGGAAAAAACAGAGACAACACAGACAAATTAATATTTCCATAAATTACCTCACCACTGTTTAACATCTTGATTGCTGGCTAAGTGCCATCTTTTTTGAACCATCACCTATTGTTGTTTTTTGTCTGTTGAGCCCTCTCTGTAAAGCCTGTTTGGTGGAATAGAGAAAAGCTAAATGTGTTTGGCAAAATCCAGTGGCAGGGAAATTGTCCCCATCACCAGGACTGTGTCACACTGTCAGATAACTCTATCCCAGAGTATTGTTCCTGAATCGGTACAGAAGCATCCCTTGTTGTAGGCAGTGGTTGGACCATTTGCCAGATATAAATCCGATGTTCCTTTAAGTTCACCCAGAATGTTCTGCTTTAAATACAACGTGATAAAGACAAACAAAATCCTCTGGGGTTAAATCTAGAGGTGAGATAATGTCAACTTTATGGAGCATAAGAGAAATACTCAACCGCAGCAAAGTTCTGAATGCTCGGGCTGTTGTCAAAGAGTTCGCCTTTGGTGGGGAACAAGTGAAAACTAAACAGAACTCCACCCAGTGAGGACAAGCATACCAGAAGAGGACAGGTACTGCATCAAAAAGCCAGCGACTAGGATAGGCAGGCAGTTTTCTATTCCAAACAGCACACTCTAAGAATAGGGATGATACAAATAAATAATAGTAAATATTGTTTTCCTAATCCTTCTGACTTACTGAAGAACTGCATTGGGACACTCTTTCTGAGAAGGAAATTCATTCAGTTGTTAGAATCTGAATAACAGCATCTTAATCAAATCGAAGGTTTATTTTTTTTCTATTAAAAATAGTTAAGTAGGGAGACGAAGATTTATCTGAAGGGTTTTATCACTTGGACATATTGTCACTTCCGATGCAATTGGGGTTCTCTTAGTAAGAAAGGAGAGTTGATAATGGGTGACAACTCAGATTGTCTGCCCTTGTCACAAGGCAGGAAGTAAAGTCTCATGGACAGATCCACGAAGTTGTAAATCACTGAGCCTCATTTCTGCTTTTGACTCTGCAGATTAGCAAATTCCCCAACTGTAAAAGGAAGATTCTTTTTGTAGTTCTGGCAGAATGGATTTCTTTGAGGTATCCTAATGTGAGTTAATTTATTAACACTTTCTTCGAATAAAAGACAACCATAAAATGCATCAATCCCTTGAGGTTTATAAGTCTCTAGGGAATAAAAAGTTGAAAAATCTTTCTAAATTGTTTACTGAGGGAGTAAGACTTTCAATCAATTGTATTGTGATTTAGAGATGAAATATTTCTAACAAGTAGCCACTGCAATAATTTGCACTGTTAACAAAACACTGCACTTTCAAACTCATGGGGTCATTGTATGCTCTGAACTTCTGCCCTTACCTGCCTTTTAAGTGAGGAAAGTATAATTGTCTTCATATAGTGCTCATAGTTTGAGATCTACTGCAAATGAACATCAGTGAAAAGTTAGGTTCCCCACATAGTGGAACTGCAAGATAAGTAAAATCTCCAGGAGATGAAGGATGCCCACAGTCTGAGATAACACTGCCTGCCCCAGGGGTCTCATGGAAAACCCTGTGCTCTCTGGATCCTGCATTTCTTCTTTTCAGAGCCCAGTATGTTCTTCCTAACTCTTTATTCCAACAAGGTAGACTCATTTGAAATAATTGGAAGCCACGACCACTCTTTTAGTGTTACGTTTCAGACTGTTTGTCTCCGAGCCCATTTGAACTTTGATCACAATAACTGTGTCTCTAATGAAACCAAACTGCTGGCAGCAACAGAGAACTCTGCCCAGTGAGTTCTGAGGTCAGCACAGTTAGACAGACTCATGCTACCTCGGGGAGAGCCAGACAGGCCCTGCTTTGCTTTCTCGGATGCCTTCTCTGGTGAATTACCACCACCTTTCCAACAGTTTTGGAGCATGAGATTCACCAGGTGAATCCTGGGACCACGTCTTTGGGGAAGGTTTTCAGAATCCGTTCACTGAGGTGATGCTATTGGTTGGGAAGGAGCCCACTGTTGTTCTTTTTGCAGAAACGGTGTTAATCAAGAATTTTTTTCCTAAATAATTCCATGAACATTAAGGAGAGATGCCACATTCATTCATTTAAACTTTTTGAGCACCTGTCATGCCCCCATCACTGTGCGAGGATTTGAGGAAACAAGGTTAAGTGACATTGGCCATTCTCTCTCTAGCTGCTTCCCATATGTGCAGTGGTGACTACTACACCCTTGGGTGTGTTATAGGAGGTAAAGGAAATAATTTCCCAAACAGAAAGTTAATGCAACTGTCAAAAGCAATTATTATATGCTGCTGAATCAATACAACCACACAGAGTATATTCCCCTGTAATCAAACCAATGTTTCTGTATAGTCTTTAAATGGAGCACGGTGTCAGGCACTTGACAAACATAATCATATTTAAAAAGCGAATTTTGTTTTCTTATACCTTAACAAAAAGTGAGCCATGTGAAACTCTTTTTCATTCTTAACGATTTGTTTCAAAATATTCATGTGCTTCTGAGAATACTAAGCACCTGCGGCTCACAAGAGCCCACGAAACAATTAATCCTTAGAGCTAAAATACAAATCAGAATAACAGATTTACAAATGGAAACAGTAAGAGAGCTCAGAGAACTATGTAAGTACTATGAGGAATGTCTGGGTCCCACCGAAAGCCCACCACAGCTTCCACTTTACTTACCTGTAATGCCTAGCAAAGGAATCAAACCCTGGTAGTGCTATAATTAGTGGAGACTAAAACCAATACTCAGAAGAAAAATATAAGACAACTGTGAACACTTGAAAGTTAAAATTCTTAAGACCTGCAGGCAGTGGTTTCCTCCTGAAAGAGGTTCTGAATCTTCTTTTTCTCACTGCCTTTACCACTGAGGAATGGCATTTATGATAGCACGTCGGCTCTTCCTACCCAAAGGCTGTCCTGTAGCTCATAGCTGCAGTCAGCATTGCAAATTCTGGGGACGGTGGCGATCGTCTCACCTGGTCACTCTTGCTTGGAAATATGCCTGTCCTCTGATGCATATCCCACCCCCAGCGTTGTGCCAGCTTTCTAGGCCTGATTTTACATTTCCTTGTGCAGAATACCTTGCCAAATGCCAACTTTCTGTGACCGACGACAGTACCTGTTTTGTATGGAGATGTGACCTCCCTCTCCTAGGGCTGTCATTAATCTCTAATGTCATACTGCTCATCAAAGCAAACCATACAGATTTTCCTTTGGAACACACTGAACTTAGCATAGGCTCACTTTAAAAACTTTTATCTCAAAAAATACAATAGATTTTTAAAATATATCAAGTTGGTATCTTGATTTAGCTTCATTTTCATATTTTGAAGGCACTCTTTAATAGAACCTCTGATTTGATTTATGTTTGGGGATAAATACAAGGGAAAGAAGAGAAATCCAGTGAATCCTCCTTTAGGTAATTCTTAGCAGAAAAGTGTAAGGCACAGTAAATGCAGTTAATTTGCACAACTGGTGCATGATTTATAGCATTGGGGATCTAATCTGGGCTCTGCCTGTTAGAGGTGTGACCCTGGGCAAATCATATCCCCACCCTCAGCTCCTATTTTCCTTCATCCATACAAGGAGAGCAATAACACCTCCTTTATAGAGTTGTTAGAATTTTACGAGATGTGCACGCAGACATCTGTGTGCTTCGAGTGCACTATCAATAAATGACCAATGAATGATGACAGTTATCAATAAAAAAAATCCACTAACTTTCAAGGAAAATATTTCCATTGTGTTTTAAATTATTTAGACTGCCCATATCAGAAAAACGCCACAAGAAATAGCTCATCTTTTATTTAAGTTTGCCTACTCCACCAGACCCTAAAATCAAGATTATTTATGGATTAGTTTCAGGAAGATTCAAAGAGAAGAGGATGGTGGGGTGGGGAAAGGGAGAGAAGAACTTTTCTTCCTCTCCCTGAGCTTCCAGCTCACACCCCACAGAAGATGGTCCCTCAGGCTCTCACCCTGCTGTGCAGGGCTGGGGAGGGAGAGACCTCTCTACCCCTCACATCTGCTCCTTTTTGGGAGGGGAGGGACTGCTCTGACTGATCCACCTTCACATTCGCGGGTTACCTCTAGAGGTGGGAGTCACTGTGAGTAGGGTTCGTGGTAAACTGGGTGGGACATCGAGGGCAGGTAAAGTTGACACATCTGCTTTATCCAACATATGGCCAGTGCCTAGCACAATGTCTGGCACAGAGAGGACACTTAATGAATATTGGTTAAAAGAAGAAATAGATAAATAAGTGTTATCATAAAATAAATGTCATACAAAAAGGTGTTTTCCCCAACAATTCACCCAGAGAAGGACTTACAGTTACTCTTTCCCCGTGATAGAATCCATCATGTAGTATGCTGCAATGACTTTATCTTAAAACTGTTCTTGAATCTCCTTTGATAGACTGGAATTCCAAAAGAGTAGATAGGTCTCTCACCTTATGTGGACGTATGGAGAAGGAGCTAGAAGAACAGGTTCTTAGTAATATTTGCTCTATTTTTCCTTCCCCTGTCAATAAATCCTGCCTTATCACTTGAATTTCCAATTGATTTCAATGTAAGTCCAGCAGGATAAGAAATTTCTTAATATTATAGTGCAAGCTACCTATACTTTTGACAGTTTTAGTCTGTTTCCAACTAAATGCTGGAAATAGAAAAGCTTGACTTGGGAAAAAGTTTGAGATTCTAATTCAAAATCTAGAGAAATGAATATCTATTATTCTCTGCTTCTAAGCACTGATTGCAAGAGTGGATCAATCACGTAACAGTGATCGTAGTCTCTGCTTTTGTATAAACAATAAGTACTTTAGAGAAAGACTGGGATTTAACGTATTTCTATGCTCATTATTTATCCTGTATGCTGTTCTAAATTTTGATTTTAAAATCATTTATTTCCTAAAATAGGATACAAGAAATAGACTTTTAAAACCAAATTATGTTAACTATTCTCTTAAAGAGCACTATTAATATGCAGATATAAAAGTATAGCCTGGACATTTATATTATTCTAAAACATTAGGCTAATATATTAATAAATTAAATAATGTGGTTTTCCCCTGATTTTAATTAAATAAAATATAAACTTCTAGCTTTTAAAAATATTTGTTAGGTTATATCCAATATTAATTTTAATCTTAAAATAATGCGTTAACTTTCATTAGTAATTGAAGATCATCCTGTAATCCTTTTACCCGGCAATCTCACTTATAGTTTATCCTACAGAACTAGTCTTAGACTTGTGTAGAGATTTATCTACAAGGATGCCCATTGAATCGCTGTTCAAAATGATAAAAAAACTAAAATTATCTGAAAAAATAAGATATTGATTGGATGAACTACAATTCACTTAGACATTGGAACACAATATTGCCCCCAAAATAATGCTGTTGAAAAATATTTAGTAATGAGGAAAATATGGCTACATTATTTCAGGTATAAAACACTCACATTACAATTCTGATTTTGTGAAAAAATGCTTGCATATGTGCAAAGAGAAAAGATTAAAAAAATACCCCAAACTACAATCTTTAGTTTTATGCAGGCGGTAGAATTACAGCAAATCTATATCCATTAGACGGTGAACTTCCAGAGGGCAGCGATTTGGGTCAGTTTTGTTCAGCACTTGGAACAGGCCTGGTGCAGAGTAAGGGCCCCCAAGATGCATGTTGAATCGCTTGATTTTCTTATTTTACATATTTATGATTTCTACATTTCTATTACTTGTTGTAATTTAAAAATGCATTTTTAAGGACCTGATCAAGTTAAGCAGCTGCTTTAGGGCCAAGGCATTTTCTAATACCTTCCCCTCCGACACATTCCACTTTCTATTGATATTTTTTGGTAGTTTTGATAGAGAAGCTAATTATAAATAAATTCTGCTATATCTTTGCATATTTCAACAATTGTTTTTAGTTATTTATTGCCATTAACCTTCTGTCAGTTGCCCTTGGCTGTAATTGTGTGAATGGCCTTGCTCCTAATACAGGGACAAGGCCATATACTTGATTCCAAAGTTAAAGAGCTATGAACACATTTTACCCTACCTTTTTTGGTTTCTTTTCACATGCTATTGAATATTATGTTTAGCACAGTGCTTCACATGTGTGAATATTTATATTTTAAAATTCCTGGCTCTTTATTACTGAATACCTGGCTGAATGGAGTCAGGTTTCCTCATGCAAGTGTAGGGCTGACGCGGAGAAAATGTGAGGCAGTCATTTGGAAATTCCCTGAAAGTTCTCATACCAGGAAGTACCTGCTGAACTACCTGTTTTATAATATACCCAACTCTGAGGTTAAAACTCTCCTAGTTAAAAATAAAACAAAAACAGACAAATAAAAACAACAAGGAATAAATTCAAGAGATGAATGTAGTTAATAACAATGTATTGCATACTTGAAAATTGCTAACAGAGTAGATTTTTCACCACAAACGAAGTATGTGAGGTAATGCCTACGTTAATTAGCTTGATTTAGCCATTCCACAGCGTGTATATATTTCAAACCATCATGTCGTACGCCATAAATACAATTTTTATTTTTCAACTTAAAAAGATTAATTAAAAACAACAAAAAACCAAAAACCTCTCCTGGGGGCAGGCATTTAATTCCTCTGGTGGTCAATTCATGTCACTCTGTAACTGAGCGAATCTGCATATTAAGTATATTTGTTGAAGCACACAGTTGATAGACAGTGGCTTTTCTTTTGTTTTCTTTTTTTTTTGTTCAGTTTTTTTTAAAAGTATACATGTAACATAGGACTATATTTTCTCTGTTAAAGTTTCAAACAATGCAGCTATGGAGAGAATGAATGTGAAAGTTGCCCTCCTGGCCGCTGCCTTCCGCCTCTCTTCTCTGTTCAGAGGTGAACACTAAGAACAGTTTTTTTGTATTTTTCCACGATGTGATCAGGTCCATACCTACACACATATGTACCTACACATGACACGTGTACAGTTGTTGCTTTGCTCATCATAAATAGCATCCTAAAACCTGTGTTGTTTTTAGACTTGGTTTTTTTTTTTTTCCATGTAATAACAGGACTTCTAGGACTTTTTTTTTTTTTAACACAAATCTATCTTGTTATTTTTAATAAAGTTGCATAATATGGAATTGTTGTATTTTAATGAATCATGCCCTCCCCAACTGGTGGTTATTTGTATTCTTTTCAGGTTTTGTCAATGATGAACAGTTCTTTGTATTTTGGACCCTTCTCCAAACAACTTTTGGCAGGAGTATAAAGTACTTACATATGACAGAATACTAGAAGAATTGCAAGCTTTAAGATTTAAACCTTTTAAACTTTCATCTTAACTGATAAAATGCCCTCAGCCTCAAAAGGGAGTTTTCTCATTTATGCTTCCACTGAGACTGGAAGAAATTAACCGTCCCTAGCTGATCATGTTCCTGGTTTCCTTCGTTTTATCACCAATTGCCCTTCATCTTATACTTGAAAGCAAAGGATTGCTTTTAAGATGCCAAAAAGTGTTTC
This sequence comes from Indri indri, assembly GCA_004363605.1. Taxonomy (NCBI): domain Eukaryota; kingdom Metazoa; phylum Chordata; class Mammalia; order Primates; family Indriidae; genus Indri; species Indri indri. The sequence goes on along the minus strand of RJWJ010000949.1, from coordinate 64,081 downwards.
TAAATAAGAGAAAAGTTACTAATAGTTTTCAGATTCACCCCCATGTCTGAAGACTTCTTTCTCTGTTCATGTCTCCTGTACCAATAAACCCAACCATAAAGCAAACCGTGGCAGAACCTAGAAGTACAAAGTAGAGGTCTGTCTAGCTACTATTGGCTTATTTAAATGTACATGTTAATAATAATAATAATAATAATAATCCAGTTAAAATAAAAATTCCAAGACAAATGCTGAACCAGATAGGCTGCTGGAACAATAAGTAGACATTAGTACTATTTTGGAGTGTATGATGAAACTATCCATGGCCCTACAAAACCAAAATTTAAAAAGCAGAACATGTGCTGATGAGGTTAAAATAACACAGTATCTTTATAGCTGATTAATTGTTTTTAGCCATGGTTGTAGCTTAAGCTTTTTTCTAATTTTGAAATGTAATTCTTTTTTGGATGATGAGGTCATAAGTCAGAGATCTGCTTCAATAAAAAAATAAAATTATGTATAATAACTTCTGGATCATGAAGGATAAAAACATAATTACATTTCCTTTAAAAATGGCTTCCTGGGAGCACAATTAACAGTGGCCATAATAACATCAAGTACATAACCATCCATAAAAGAGCCAGAAAGATCAAATCTACTATTACAATTTGCAATCTTTTAAACACAGTAACTATAAAATTAAATGCTGATTTTTCCAAAAAAAAAAAAAAAAAAACCTTAAAGGTTATCTTTTTTAAAAGAGCCAAGGTAAGCAGAAAAAAGATCTGTTTAATAAGACTGCTTTTCTCAAGAAATTAATGCTGTTATAGAACAATTCACATGCGTTTACAAACCATATCAAACGTTAGTGCTCTCTAGGCTGGGCGTGGTGGCTCACACCTGTAATCCTAGCACTCAGGGAGGCTGAGGCAGGAGGATCACTTGAGGTCAGGAGTTCAAGACCAGTCTGAGCAAGAGTGAGACCCCGTCTCTATTAAAAATAGAAAAAATTAGTCAGGTGTTGTGGCATGCACCTGTAGTCCCAGCTACTTGGGAGGCTGAGGCAGGAGGATCACTTAAGCCCAGGAGTTTGAGGTTGCAGTGAGCTAGGCTGGGCTGACACTATAGCACTCTAGCCCAGGCAACAGAGCAAGATTATGTCTCAAAAAAAACAAAACAAAAAAAAAAACAAAAAAACCCACTTTAATGCTCTCTAATTATTCAGAGTAAACCAACTATCAGCATCACATAGATTTGATTTGATTATTGAAAATACAGCTATCTATTCTAAAATCATAAAATGGCAAAAAAAGATAATCATATATTGAAAAGACAGAATTCAGCAGTCATTGCTCATTAAAAATATAAATAAATGGAGACAACCAAATACCAAATATAGCAACTCTTTACTGCAAAAGAAAAATAAACATTACTCTAAAAGGCACGACATTCAAATATTTTCAATTAAAATCAGGAACTAGACAGTCACTACCATTTACCGTCACTAGCCTTGAAGATTCCCACTACCGTCACTAGCCTTGAAGATTTTAGTATGTATTATTAAGGTATAATATAATTGCATAAGCATTGAAAAAGAAAACAGCAAACTATCTCATGTTGCTGGTGATACTATTTTACACCCAGAAAAACCAAGTAATTCTAGCTAAAAAGAAACTATAAGAATTAACACAAGAATTTGCACGTATATCAGACAATTTAAAAAAAAAATAAGTTTTCTCTACTTTTGCAATTAAGTAAGAGTGGGAATATGGAAAAAATAATTAACATGTTTTGAAAAACTATAAATTTTTCAGAAAATCCATAGTGAAAATCACTATAAAATCTTATTAAAAGACCTAAAAGCAAACAAAACTTTTGGTTCAAGCTCACCCTCTCCCACCTCACCCCACCCATCCCTTCTGCCTTCATCCCTATCTTGGTAAATGACACCTCCATCTACCCAATTTCTTTGGCCAAAAATCCAGGATCCGTACTTGGTTCCCTCCTTTCCCCATCCCCACATCCAAGTCCTCAGCATGTCCTGTTGACTTTGCCTCTAAGCATCTGCTGAATAGCACTATCTGCTGTGGCCTCCAAGGCCAAAACCTCAGCTTTAGCAGATGTGGTCTCTGTCCTGGATCCATGGCACCCCTTCCTGACCGCAGTCCCGCTGACACCCTTGCCCTTCTGCAGTGTGCTTTCCACCCAGCAGCCAGGGTAATTCCCACGTCAAATACGATTCTGTCCCTCCCTGATGGACACCCCCATTGCTTCTCACTGCAGTTACCATGAAACTCCAGCATCTCCCCTTAGCCTACACGATCTACCCTCTGCCTCCCTCCTGGGCATCATCTCCTATCACTCTCCTGTCACTCCACACGCTGCAGCAGTGCCATCTTTCTGCCCCTTGGTCAGGCCAAGCTCACCTCTGTGTCAGGGCTTTCCATAACCATAGCAGCTAATTTAGCTCCAACTCTCCAGTTGCTTTTAATCTGTTACTCTCTTTTGCTTTCTTCATGAGGATGTACAGCTACCTGAAATTCTATCTGTTCATAGATAGAATACCTATCATGCACACTAGAACGTCAGCACCATCAGCACAGGTATCCACGTGTCTGTCTTGTGCCCTGTGAGCTACTGTGCCATATGCAGTAGGCTTTTGATACATGTTAGTTGTGAGGATAAAAGAATGAATGAATGAAAATGAATAAAAGGAAAGTGTAAACTTTCCCAGTTTGGAGCCTTCAGGCTTGGTGAGATATGTAAATTGCCCATGATTAGATAGCTGAGGTTTGTCCAAGTTCAGATTCCAGATCATTTCTGTCTAAGCCTGATTTTTATGCAGTTTTCCCTGTGCATCTGCCTCCCACTCTACCAGTCTGCCACCTATGTCTGGATTTTTCAGAGCCTATCCATCTAGGGTAGCAAAAGTAGGATTCTATATGCTGTGTTTTAGGGACTCCATTCCCACTTAGTGACGTTAGGATAGATAGGTGTAAGTGTATTTAGTTTGCTCCTGGTTTACTCTGCATAGTTGGGGAACATGTAAGGGGTGATATGGTTTGTAAACACATTTGAATTTTTATATAACAGCATTGACTTCTTGAGAAAAACAATTTTATTAAAGCAAAACAAAGAATATTATGCCCAGTTGAAACTGATCAATCATATTGCAATAGAAATAAAGTAATGAATGATGTCTTAGAAAAAAGAACACTGTTTTGTTGTTGTGGCAGTTATGTTGAAAGCCAAAAAATGTCTTGAAAGCATATTTTTAAACAAAGAAATGCTGAATGCTGAAAACTACTAAATCTATAAAACTAGCAATATAGCATTTGTACGCAATGAGAATAAACTCAAGTTTCTCATTGATATTTTCTAACCCTTTTCCATCAACAAACATTGTGTTTGGACCTGTGGCTCTTGACTTTTGCTAGTTCTGTATGGTGTTAAGCAGCGGTCCCCAGTCTTTTTGGCACCAGGGACCAGTTCACAGAAGAAAATTTTTCCATGGACGAGGGGTGAAGAGGGGGTGGTGTCAGGATGATTCAAGCGCGTTACATTTATTGTGCAGTCAGACCTCTCTGCTAATGATAATCTGTATTTGCAGCTGCTCCCCAGCACTAGCATCACCGCCTCAGCTCCACCTCAGATCATCAGGCATTAGATTCTCATAAGGAGCACATAACCTAGATCCCTCACATGTGCAGTTTACAGTAGGGTGCATGCTCCTAAGAGAAGCTAATGCCACCACTGATCTGACGTGATTTGGAGCTTATGCAGTGACGCGAGTGATGGGGAGTGGCTGTAGGTACAGATGAAGCTTCTATCACTTGCCCACTGCTCCCCTCCTGCTGTGCAGCCTGATTCCTAACAGGTCACGGACCAATACCAGCCTGGGGACTGGAGACCACAGGTGTTAAACATGTATATCATAGTAATCCTACTGCTAGGTTTTTACCCAAGAGAAATGAAAACCTATATCCACACACGGTCTTGCATACCAATGTTCAAAGCAGCTTTATTTATAATAGCCAAAACTGGAAACAACACAAATGTCCTTCAGCTGGTGAATACATAAACAAAATCTGGTACATTTGTATAATGAAATATTTTTTAAACAATAAAAAAATGAACTATTGTTACACACAATATCACAGAAGAATCTCAAAAGCATTATGCTAAGTGAAATAAATCTGTCACATAAAACTACATACTGTATGATGCTATTTGTAAGACTTCCTGGAAAAAGCAAAACTACAGGGACAGAAGTCAGATCAGTTTGCCAGGAGCTGGGGGAGGTAGAAGGTAACTGACTCCAAAGGGGCATAAGGGAACTTCGCTGGGTGGGGGTAATAGTCTGTATCTTGATTGTGTTGAAGCTTACATGACTCTATTTGTCAAAACTTACAGAACTATATACCTAAAAAGGGTGAATTTTATTATACATAAATTATATATCGATAAATCTAACTTTAAAAACTAAATTGAGGGATTAGGAGGATGGGGGGATAAACCTGCAACTAAAGGACATGGGGAACATTGTAGGGGGGAAGGGCTTGCCTCTAACCCTCACTTGGGTGAGGCAAAGACATAAAATGTAACCATAATGTTTGTACCCTCATAATACCCTGAAATTAAAAAAAAAAAAAAAAAAAAACTAAATTGGCATGTTTATAGATCCTACATATAGAAATTGTTCCCATTTATCTTTTCTATCTGGATGTTCCTATAAAAATAGATATTAATCTTTATAATCTCTATTAATACACATATTAATATCTGTTAACATTAATGATGGTTATATCAGGGTGACTGGGACTTCGGGTCACATTTTGCATTCTTTTTCTGTATTGCTTAATTTTAAAGTGAGCATGTGCATTTTTTCTAATAAAAAGTATAAAGCTTTAGTTTTTGTGCAAAGCTCAAAATAAAGGCTCAAAAGAAAAAAGGATCTATAAGATCTGAACAAAAGGAAGCCCCAGTGACAATGAGGGCCTACTAGAGGTGAAATCAGGAGATCAGGTCCAGTGTTAGGTCTGGATCTGAACAGACATTTGATGGGTGACCCATCCTCCAGACTGCGATTTCCTCAGAAGGGGACTTGCCCACTATATGATCACTCAACTTCCTGTAGTTCTTGACTCAGAAGAGGTTTATCACCTATAGTCTTTTATTCCTGGAATGCTCATATAGTAGAGAATTTCTTTAAGTAGTTCTCTTATCTTATTGGCATAATCCCTTCTCAGTCCTTGGGAGAAATTACTACATATTTTATACAATTGCTTTAGTAATCAAGTTATAGTCATACTGCTGATTTCCCTACAGAAAAAGTCAGGCAACTAAAGTGGTAGCACTGAATAAATTGATACATCAAATCTACCATCTGTTCTCAATATGTGCATCAGCTTCTCCACACCTGCCCTGCCTGGACTTATCTTGGGAATGAGAGCAACAGGAAGGAAAAAAATCAAAATGTTCAAGGACTGTTGCTAGGAAAAGTGCTCTTTAGTAAAGCTGAACTTACAGATATTCACAACTAGTTCACAGGCTGCTTCTTTAAAGCTTTTAAGGCATAAGCTAGAACTAAGTAGTTTTTATTTGCAGGCTTCTGATGGCACACTGGGGACAGATAAGTTAACAAGACCTGTTACGTGAACTGCAGAGCCAGAGTGAGGAAAAGTCCACTCTCGCACTTTCACACTGCTGCCTTTGAAATAAGACCGAGCGCCCCTGGCATCTGCTCTCTTCTCCCGCACTGCTGAGCAAACAAGCATTTTATGGAGGGCCAAGGCCATAATGAAGGACTAACTCAAGGTGCAAAAGTATCTAGAGCTACCCACTGCGGCTCAGGGGCCAAATCTTAACCAAAATCGCTTCCATACACAGAGACTCCGATCACCTTATGAAGTTACCTCCATCACCAATGGCAGTTCCAAAGGTTAGCGCCTCACAGTTTATTTTTCCAGATCCCTTTAGCCTACCATCTACATCACCGTATATATATATAACTCAAACAAAAAAGAGCTAACCAGCTCTTTTTATAACCTCTCGTCACGCTTTTCAAAATGTCGGGGAAAGAATAACACACATAAGAACGTATAAATGAACTTGAACACTTGGCTTTCTGTTTCAGATTCCTCTAGAATATCCTTGGCATCTCTATAGAGAAAAAAAGGTAGCATGATGAATGCCAAATCGTGCCTCACACACACCCACTCCATTCTCCATGACACTCTTTGGGGATACCTTTTTAGAAAAAAAGAATTTGGTCTTATTCATATAAACTTTCATCAAGTAAATAATGCATGACTTTAAAACTTTGTTTTGACATATAGGTACCAACAGGCAAGTTTCTTAACTTGCCATTTCTATTTAAAAGTTCTGAGAAAATCCATGGCATTAAATATTCCTTCTCTTCTAAGTTGCTGTGCTCCTTAACAAACCACATGACAATTGGTAAATACAAGCATTTGTAAGCAAATACAATGAGTTATAAGGAAACCAGGCAAGTCCATGGGCAAAGGTGGAAAACCATGACCTGAATGAGAGAGGTTTTAGGATCAGTGACTTTTTCCCTGACTGTGTCCAAAGAGTTTTAAATTCCCTGCTAGAACTGTTTTGAAGGGAAATGTGAGGTGGGCATCAGAAAGCCTAGGGTATTTTAGGCTGCATTAGAAGTACACAATTAATGTGGTCATGATCTGGTTCTGCTCTGCGATCTGCTGCTCATGCCAAATCTGGAACATGCATTCGGGGTAGGGAGGCACACACTGAAAGGGAATCAGAACGTCTGTAACAGGAAAAGGAAAACAGCCCAATGAGACATAAAAGATGATTGAAGAGATCTGGGTCACTTAGCCCGGAGGAAACCCAGTGTGGGCAGAGGGGACATTATCACCCTCATCAAACATTTCGGGAGCTTGACTTTGAAGACAGTTGCATATTGTTTGGTTTGCTCCAGATGGTGTGGCTTAGACCAAATGGTCAGAAACTACAGAGAGACAGATTTCAACTCTGTAAGAGGAAGACTCTTCCAGCTGGCAGAGAAAGAAGGGTCTGAAGAGGAAGAACCTTCCAGGATAGGTTGCCTTGAGTGATGAGGACTGGCCTTGCAGAACACTTGAGTTGCACAACCAAAGCCTAGACAGCCATGTGGTGGGAAGCAGTCAAAGACATTCAAGGATCAAGTAGATGGAAGTCAAAGAAGGTCTGTGAGCCCATACAACAAAACTTGCCTGTTGAGTGAGAATCAGAGGTACCCACCTACATACACACTCACAGTTCAAGAGATGAAGGAAAAAATATCACATTTCCTCCTGTTAGTAGAATCCTACATGGGCTGGGTAGAAGAAAAGTTGCTCTGTGCATGGAGGAAGTCTTAAAGCAAGCAAAATCACAGCATTTGAAGAAACATACTTCCCTCTTTTATACAGTTCTGAAACTGTTATAAAGATTTGGTTGTTTAAAGGTTTGAAAAACTACTGCTTAATTAGGAACCATAATGTGGCTGCAGGAAAGGGAAATCACAACTTACGGGCTATGCCAGACCATGGTCTTTATTATTTAATAGTTTGACACTGTAAATTCATACCATGCAGCATGCAGATTTACAGACTAGAGATTTTTGTGGTATGTTGAAAATATTTTTCTTTGCAAGTGATTTGAAACGTGCTATTTTTGATATTTCTGCAAAACGAGCTACTGTCACCTAAATTAAACAAGTTACTCAGTATTCTCACACAGCAGACTATAACCTAGTAAGATTTTTGGAAAGTCTGAAGGGTGATACCACCTTCCTACTATAGGAAACTATTCTTCTATTATTTGTGAGTATTATTAATCAGCATCATTTCTTATCTTCTGAAGGGTTATTAAGAAGATATGGTTGCTGGCCTTAATAATAAAGAATAAAAATAATAATTTTTGTTCCTCAAAACCTTTATCCTTAAGTTTTGATGGATAGTTGTTTTTCTCATTTGTTTTTCTACTAAATTATCATGACTTAATCACACACTATACATACGTGTATACATTGAATTGTTATACATTTTCGTTATAATTCTTACAAGCATACACTGTATGAAACATGACATTCTAGGTTCCCCCTCGCCCCGGCATCTAATATATTACATATTCTAACTTATTCATCCTGGGTTCTCACTGCATTTATCATTTGCAGGGAGGTAGCTAAGCTCCCTACAAAAAATCGGGTCCCTTTGGTAGGGTTGCAAAGGATAAGAAAATAATAGAAAATGGAAAATAATGGAAATAAAAGAATACACAGAGACGAAGGTATAGTTTTATAGATTTATAAAGATTATAGGCAAAGTGGATGCTCAGGAGGCCTGGATTTCTCCGTCAATTTCAGAGGCCATGAGTGAAGTTTTACATGGTCATTTATAGGTACAGCGATCAGTTGCCAGGGGTAACAGATTTACATAACACCAGGCAGTTCCTCTTAGGTTAACAGTTTTTCAAAAGGCTTCTACAGATCCCTTAACTAATTCTATCTATGTGAACAAATGGTTACAAAATCTTTCAAAGACTAACTTCTAAGTTCTAAGGTAAATTTATCACTTAACAGAGGGATTAAACAGAGATATATTGGCTCCATATTTTCCTTATCAGGTGACTGTGAATGGAGACAGGTAGTTCAGAGATTAAAGCAGGAACTGTCCCTTGGGCTAATTGCTTATAGCCATAGGTGGCTGTCTGTTCAGGCAGGCACTCTTTGATCAGCTCTCATCCTATAGTTTTTAGCAGACTTGCTTTGCTTTACAAAGCACGCCCAAACCTTTAGGTCTGAGAATCCGGTGCCTTGTGGGATTCAGCCGCTATTGTCTTTCAGAGATGCCCTCCTGAGGTGAAACAGCTTTCGATATGCAAACTAACATGTTCATATATTCCTTCAGGGCAAAGCTCTGCAAAACTCCTGAGACATTTCCTGTCCCCAATATATTTATATTAATTCATGGAGCAGCAATCATTCTCTGTAAAGTGTTTGTGTTGGTGATGGCTCCCCAATATACATCCATGTACCGATCCCCAGAATCTGTGAATGGTTCCTTATTTGAAAAAAGGGTCTTTGTAGAATGTGATTGCCCTGGATGATTTGGGTGGGCTTTAAATGCAATTACAAGTATCCCTGTAAGAGAGAGGCAGAGGGAGATGTGAGACACACAGAGGGGAAAACGACATGAAGATGGAGGCAGAGATTGAAGTGATGTGGCCAACAAGCCAAGGAATGCTGGCACCACCAGGAGTTAGAAGAGACAAGGAACAGATCCTCCCCTAGAGCCTCTTGAGGGAATGTGGCCCTGCCAATACATTGATTTTGGACTTCTGGACTCCAAAATTGTGGGAGAAAAAATGTCTGTTACTTTAAGTCACCCAGTTTATGGCAATTTGTTACAGCATCCACAGGAAACAAATGCAGTGTTCTTTATTTCTAGAATATGTTTTCCTGCCTTTTCCTGACTCCTAAAAATTGCCCACACAATGAATTTCCTTCTCCATCTCTGTGTACTGAAATCCTTTTGATGCTTCAAGGCTTAGCTTCACACACTGTGGCCTGAGCAGCCTTCCCCTCTCCACCCCAACCTGCATAACAGGGGAGTCCCTCAGCTCCACCCCTAAATGCTAGACACAGGGAAAGGCCCTACCCCCTGACTCTTAATTGTCTCATCTGAAAACCCTCTCATGGTTGTTTGCAGACTGCGTGAGATAAATTAAAGACACTCAGCACAGTACTCAGGGCAGAGTTGGTGCTCAATGGACCGGTCCGCCTCTTGGATTGCTGGAGCACTGCTTGTGCTCCTGGTACACACGTGTTCCAGCAGGCACCAACGCTGTTGCGCCCCACGGGGAGACCGAGGCTGAGTGAGCTGCTACCACTTCCCTCTTCTCCACCTGATGCCTTTGCTTTCTATCTTCCCTTTGTGTTTTACTTTTACCTTAGAGGGAGAAGTGTTTCCTTCATTTCAAGGTTAAACTCTTCAGCGAGGCTTTATTCTTAATCACTTCCACCTCCACTGGGACCTTGCTCTAGCCATTTTCTCCTTCTGGAAAACATTTTCAATCTATTCCTCTCTGTGTGCACCTTCTTCTAAACTGAAAAACCTAATAAGGTCCATCAATGTTAAAACAAAAAAGGAAACGTGACTGCTTCCTGGTTATCTACTACCCTACTTAATTTATTCCTGTCATTTTTTAAAGACTGTGTCCAACACCTCACCTGCTCATATGCTCTAAATCATTTCTAGTCTGCCCTCTATGTTCCCCCTACTCTAGTGTTTCAAATCCACTGGCGATTCATGGTTATAAAGTCCAGTTACTGCTTCTGGGACACCATCCTGTTGAATCTGTCTGCAGCACAGAGCTCCACTGTGGCCTGCTCGTCGGATGTCTCTACTGGTCTCTTAGAGTCAAAACATTTGAAACAGTGTCATCACCCTGACCCATAGCTGATCTTTCCATGTCCCTCTCTTAGTTTCTCACTTAGGTGCTAAATGTTCATTGTTGATTTTTTTCCCTTCTTTGCGCCATACCCAATCGGTTGCTCAATCCTCTTCCTGCCCCTGAGAATTTTACTTCCTGACCATCTATATAATGTACTGATTATTACCACCACTCCATCACACAGAATGCGGCTCTCATCACTCACTTGCCACCTGAGTCATCACAATTCTCTCCTAACACAAACCCTACCTCCCGCCTTCCTTCGTTCCACCCACTCCTACACAATTCTGCCAGAGTGATTTTAAAAAATGTATTTATTAATCACTCCTTTGTACAGAATCCTCTATCCATTTTCTACCAAATTAAGTATATTCAATTTACTTCAACTGATACCAAAAAGCTCTTTACAATACAGAAGTCACCGTAACTAACATTTATGGAGCTTTACTATGTTCCAGGCCTTGTGAAGCACTTCACAGACGTGATCTCCTCTGATCCTCACAATAGTTCTATGTGACAGGGCTTGGGATTGCTTGGGTGTTACAGATGAGGATGCTGAGGTTTAGCTGGGATTAGAACTGGGTTCCTCTATCTCTACAGCCTAATGAGAAAGCCCACAAGAGAGACCTTCCCTCAGGCCTCGTGCACACATGCCCCTTATTGAGTCCACACACAAGCCGCACGCTTTCCTCCTGTCATGTCTGGATGTTTCCCCAGGTTTCCTCATCTCTGCCTACGGAGGTCATGTGCATCCCAACACCTTGCTCGGGCCCTTTCTGACAGTATCATGTGCACTGTCTCGCCCCATCCCTGGCCTGTGTGCTCAGGGAGGATGGGTATGCCTGCCTTCCTTTGCACCTTTGTATCCTCTTTGGCATTTAGAACTGGCCTGAACATAGGGATGACTCCCTACTGTTGAATTTCAATGACTAGGTTTCTGCCTTGCTAGAAAATAGGCTCTTTAAAGGCAGGGACAAAACTGTAAGAAATTTTTGTATATTTTATGGTATTGAACACAGTGCATTCTACATAGGTGATACTCAATAAATATTGAATGAACAAATGAATAGAATGAAATAAATAAATCCCCTAAACTGTGTGGGTTTCTTCAACTGTCAAACAAAGGGGTTAAGATAGACTACCTCTAAGATTCCTTCCAGATCTAAAATGCTATGAGTTTAACATGCTACATATTCTAGCATTTTCTTCTTTTGTAAATAAAAATAGGTGCATTTTTATATTTGCTTAAATTAGAGAAACCATAACTATTTTTATCTTTTATTTTATGTTAGATTGGGTGTCAAGTTAATTTCTTCACTCTTGTTTATACTAGAAATCCTTAAGCATCAACATAAACTGGAATGTCTCAATTGCTTTAAGAAACTAACCTGAGTATACGGAAGAAAAAAAGATTTTAAAGAAAACATTCAGCTATGAATGAACTTAGAAGCTATTAATGTTTTAGAATTGTGTCATGTATCCTTAGGTGGCAAAGGTTAGACATAATTTAACTATCAACTCAGAGAGATCTACAACATTTTTTTTTGTAAACATTGATCAATGTTAGTTATTCCTCAGAGCAATGTCAGCATTCCAAGGAATTTGATTTTATTAACAAGGACTTTGGTTATACACCCATGTTCATAATAGCCAAAAGGTAGAAGCAACCCAATTTTCCACTGGCAAATGGATGGGAAAACAAAATATGATACATACATACGATGGAATATTATTCAGCCTTATGAAGGAAGGAAATTTTGACATGTGGATGAATTTCGAGGACATTATGCTAAGTGAAATAAGCCAGTCATAGAAGGACAAATATTGTGTGATTCTAATTATATGAGGTACCTAGAGTAGTCAAATTCATTGAGACAGACAGTAGAATGGTGGTTGCCAGGGACTGAGGGAGGGGAAATGGGGAATTATTGTTTAACAGGAACAGAGTTTCAGTTTGGGAAGATGAAAAAATTCTAAAGACAGATGGTATACTGTCTTTTAGTTAAGAACAAGAATGTACTTAATGCCACAAGCTTTCCATTTAAAAATACTTATGATGGTAAATTTTATGTTATTTATATTTTACCACAATTAAAAAAAAAGGAGATGGACCTTGACTGGGTAAAAGGAAAACTGTAGCACCAAAGAAACAAGGATAAGGAAGATATGTAACATATTCTTCTCTGGTCCAAATACTCTGACTAATTGCTAACGAAAGCTAATGAAGCGACTGGTCTTGAATTTGCTAAGGATGCTCAGTGTGTAGGAGCAGGAACAAAGAGGTAGCTGTGCCTACCGCGGGGAAAGGCACTACGATTTCTACTCTGCGTCGTGAGGAAGAAGGATGAAGAGAGGGGCCCTGTCATACTTAGGAAATGGACTGTGTTGTGCTGTCCTCTACTCAAGAGAGAAGTGTGGTGGGAGGGCTTGAGGTGGGTCCTGACATCTGCAGACATGAGCCTGGTGGAAGCAAGAAGGACTGGGTGACATACAACAGAGATGGCACCCACTGCCACGCCGGGGTGAGGTGCGGACCGCTTGCTGGTGCTGGAGCACACCCACTGGAAGGGCTGGAGTTCGTCAAACTTCATCATTCTCTACGATACTCACAGACTCGGGGCCCTCAACACCTTATTCATGGATATTATGAAAGTCTGGAACAGACAGTGAAGGGGTAAGGGAATTTTCTTCCCTCTTCCTTCTGAAGGTTCAGTAATTTGAGTCTATAAAACAAACTGACGATGGAGAGATGAGCAGGAAAAAAATTATTAAGTGTAAATATGAGACTCAAAGAAGGGCCAGATGACTGAAGTTTTATACCATCTGAGGCTACAAAAGGAATAGGGGCTCGGGGCTCCAGGGAAGGTGGTGACATGGTGACACAGGTTGTGGGGGAGGAGGGGAGGAAGGTGTGGCAAGCAAAGTCCCTTAGTTGTGTGGATGGACATCTGCCAGGTAACCACGAGCTGCCCAGAAAGAACAGATGGGAGGGCTGGTAAAAGTTTCTCTGTCAGACCTTGACAACTGTCAGACTTCTAGTCTCTTTTTCCTGTGAGTTAACCTCTCCAGAATCTGGGGAGGCCGATATGGGGGGTGTCTTAGTCCATTTTGCGTTGCTATAAAGGAATATCCGAGGCTGGGTAATTTATTCTGCAGGCCATACAAGGCACCAGCATCTGGCTTTTGGAGGGTGAGAGAGGGAGCAAGAGAGAGGAGGGGTCTCGGGCTCCTTTAAACAACCGCCTCTGGGGGGAACTAATAGAACTCTTTCATTACCAGGGGAGGGCACCATGTTCATGAAGGATCTGCCCCCATGACCCAAACACCTCCCACCAGGCACCACCTCCAACACTGGGGGTCAAATTTCAACATGAGATTTGCAGGGGCCAAACATCCAGACCATGCCAGGGGCCATCAGAACCTGTCTGCATCCTCCGTTTACCTCACTAGTGTGGATTTTCTGCACAGATGCAAGTCTCCCCAGCAGAGGACAGCTTTTCAGAGCTATTCCTGTGGTCTGCAGCCCCTTTGAATAGCCATCTCGAAATATGCCAGAGAAGTATATTTTGGGATAAAATATTCTGGTTTCCTTCGATAGAAACATAGAAATATGCATATTTTTAAAGAGTAAAAACAGCATAGGGACATATTACAAAATGAGAAGCAAGAGAGCAAAGGATCACATGCAGAAGAAAATGTTGGCAGGAGGTGTTGGGGGAAAGTGGGAATAGAACTCGCCAAGTGCTTCACGGCTCCCAGTGTATCTGCAGAACATTAAAATTAGATTTTGACTAATTTTCCAACAAATTACTTGGCTTCAGAAGTAAGAGATAAGAGATGGTCATTTTGCTATTGGAAGTTATTAAAAATAAAAATAGATTTGGAAAGTTCTGTGTGTATATATATATATATATGTATATATATATATATATACATTTTTTTTTTTCAGTTCCACAGACACAAGCTCCAGCTCCTTTTAAGAATGGTCTGAACCTAGAGCATTTCTGTCCATACCAATTAAACCACATGTTACACTGAAGACTTGGCCAAGGGCATCGCAAGCACACAGATGTCTTACCTCGCAAAGCACCAATTTCCCCCTCTAATTGTTTCCCTGTCAGAATCAATCTCTCTCTGGGGTCTGCTTTGAGGTCCAGCCCATCAGCTCCATTGTGCTGACACAGCTCAGCTCATGCCAAGTAGAGCTGGCTCCTCAGTCCCCATCAAGGGAACAAAACACGTAGTCATTCCAGACATGGCACCCCACTGCCACCGCAAACATCATCATGACATGAAAATCACAGACTGCCAGTGAATGGGGGAGACCTGGAGACCATCTCATCCTAGCACTTTCCTGAAGAAGAGACGGGAGGGGCGTGATCACACAGTGAGCTAGGGACAGACAGAGCCGGGACCCACTCACGCCTTCGGGCTCCCAGGACGGCTCTATTTCCACACTGCCATGCACTGCCATAGCATCAGTGTCTAAATTATCCCTTTATCTGATCACATTGCTTTGCACATTTATCTTAATTTTAGACTGAAAACATGTGTTTTACTACTTTTGTGCTTCCAAGAATCCATGACACAGAAAGGAGAGAAGAAGGAATTAGGGCAAGAGGCTCACTGGGGGCCAGAATTCTTATCCTAAATCAAGTGCTTATGAGTGACAAGGCAAGCTATGATATCACTGAAGCAATGGCAGCCAACCATAATATCAAGGTCAAGGTACAGTGGACATTGTTTTGAAAGCACAGCATCTTCTGAACTCATTGCCCACATGTGAGCAATTCCCCACCGTATGAATGCCTATTCTACTGAACCACTCCAACATGGAATCCAAGAGGGCCGAGTATATTCTTTCCTTGGCCCTGTAACCTAGGCCTTATCTAGGTTTCAGTCTTAGATTTTCAAATAACCCAAAGAGCTGAGGTCTGTGGAGGAAAGCATGGCAGTGGTGTGAGCATCCGTGCTCCAGCTGCATGGCCACGGCTCCGGAGCGGCACCTGTTGCTCTGTGGTTGTGGTACTATGCCAGCCAGGAACCCTGGCAAGCTGGTCCCAGTGCCCGACTGCTGTGTTGCTCAGAGTCCAGGTCCCAGTGTACGTGGTCCTAGAAAGTACTTGGAGTGTGACTGGCCCAGACAAGGCAGCTGAGAATGAAGAACTAGGGTTCTTCTCTGAGAACTTTGCCTTAACAATAAGAAATTGATTGCGCCCAGGAGTTGAGCTTGCAGTGAACTCTGATGGCACCACTGCACTCCAGCCTGGGCAACAGAGCAAGACCTTGTCTCAAAATAGAAAAGAAACTTGAACAATAGTGACTTTGGCACATTGTAACATTAACTAACAATAACAATTCTCTTTTCAGAGGAGTTAAATATAGGCAAATTATAGTTTTTCTAAAAGAATCTGATTGTCACATAATTCTGGCCAATCCCTTCATTGTTTTCTTTCAAAAATATTATTATTGAAAAAGTTTAATCCCAAATTCACAGCACAGAGCTTTATTTGGGTTAAAATTAACTAAAGAGAACAGTCAGTAAGGACCACTGAAAGGGACTGTTTCAGGGTGACGGTGTTTGAAATCCCAGTGAGTAGGTGTGGCCACAATTATTCAGCTCCAAAGAAGGATCAAGTGACCATAGCCAAAAGAAAGCTTTGGATCAGGCAAAAATGATCTCATTTTGTGAACTCGGATAAAATAAATAATCCAGCAGATTCCACGGCAATTTTATTTTGGACTTTGTTATGGGAAGCAGGTGGAAAGACAGATTCCAATGTTTTCCTGCGTAAGGAAATGCACTTAAAGACAATGGGGAATTTTAGGCATTGATGGGCTCTGAATTAGCTACACGCTCTCAAAGCAAAGAGTTAGACACATTTCCTGACATTAGTATATTCAGCAGGTGTCAAAAATAAATAGGCTATTGGTTTAAAGAGAATGACGGTCGTTAATGACAGCTGTATGAAAACCCTCCCACGGAGCAAGGATTGAAGGGGCCTTCCCAGAAAGAGCAGGCTCTGAGGGCTGACCTCCAGGCCGGAGGCACAGATCACAGGAAAGGAAATGCCAGTGGTGTTATGTTACATTTAATCAAGGACACTAGGATCAAAAGTTAACTTTGAGAGCAAAGAAAACGTTCTAGAAATGACGGATGAGCGGGGCTTTCTACTTCCTCGAACAATTACAAGAAGGAAGAGAAGGAGAACTCTGAAAAGGGAAGAGTACCAGAGAAATAATAGAAATATTTGAGAGATTACACTGAGCTTAACTAGAAAATTAATATGCCGATAAGGCAAAAATTCAGACAGTGGAATTTTCCTGAGCTAGTTTCTTTTGGAGGTACAAGTAAAATTCAACTTGGAGGGCAACATTTGATGCCAAATGTAACAAGGTTACACATTACAATTTTCTTTAAATGGCTAATAACTGATTTTCGACATGTGGACATTCCTCACTTCTTGGTGAAATTTACTGCTCTTTTACTAAACACAGAACTATTGTGTGGTGTAATAAAATGATTGATAAGGGGTGTTCTGTGACCTTTGCAGCGTGTGCCCAGTAACAAAGAGCCATACCTTCTGAAAACGCTGCGGTCAGAGGGTTCTTATTTGAAGGATGACTTCACTGGGAATATCACTGTGTTGGTGCGTTGCACTCAACATTTCCCAGCCATTCCACCAATACCTGTCTTCCATTATAAACACTGCTTACACATGGCAAAACAATTTGCCACATGTCAGTGACTCATAGGTGTTACTGAACCATTGGAAAAGCTGTCGTCATCTGTAGCAACCAGAAATATTGAAGTTTGAAAGAGATATAATCCACAACCTACTTCGTGAAGTAATGAGTAAATAAAGTCATGGAGCAGAGATGGCTATGGTTCCAGCCGAGATGACAATTCCATAGCAGGGATTAACATTCTATCTCAGCAAGGTGGCTATCATACTATGACTTTTTGACGTATAAATAACGTTCCTGTCTTCAATGGATATTTTCTTATTAACATCCCATTCCTCCATGAAGATAAAACGAAGCCAAAAGGGAAAGATTCTGATAACACTTCTACTTGTGTGATAGCCACATTCATTCACATCGTAAGCCATTAAGATTTGTATTCTAAATGGATCATTCTAGCAACTAAACAGAGGGCACATGAACCAGAGGCAATATAAGAATGGAAACTAGAAAGGAAAACATTTCAATAGTCAACGTCAAAGATAAGAAAGGCCCAAACTAGCACCACGTCTGTAAGGAAGAACGAAAGGGGAAATTTTTTAAAAAACATATATTTAGTGGTCAAATCAATCATACTCGATGACTCTTAGATGATGGGAGACTGAGTGAGAAAAATAAAAACAACAAGAATAAATTCCTGGGTGTTTCAGAAGCAGTATAGCTGCTTGGGGTCAGTCAGTAAAGGTGAGGCAAAATAAGAACAAAACAGTGGCTACAAGACAAAAATTAAATGAACTTGTGACTACATCGATCTGCATGTTAGCCCCATGGCTTTGTCTTCATCTCTGGAAAGAAATCAAAGATGCAATAGGAATAAAATGGGGAGTGATATGAAGAGGGTGTCGGCTGAACATGAGGCGATACCCAGATCTTCAGGAAAAGCAGAAAATGTTATTTGGATGCTGTGAGCTTTGCTGTGAGGCCAAGGCGTTGCAAGATTCACCAAAGCTGCACGGGGCATAAATCTAGGCAATGATGATGCTAGTGTAATCCACGCAACACTGCACACAATGTGTTTAATGGCCGAATCCTGATCCGCTCTTGCCTAGGGGATGTTTAGTGGAGCTGCACAAAAAATATCATGCTTTGATTCAATGAGGGGTTCTTTTGAGCTCACACTTCAAGTAGGAAGGTGATCTTACAGCTCACAGAACACTAAAATCCTTTCCACCATCACAGTGCACAGCGACGATGCTAGTTTTCAGAGCAGCCTGCCCTGGAACAAAGGAGACAGGAACCAGAGCAGTCTCTGACGTGGAATGCTCATGTTAGGAAGAGACGGTGCAGCAGTGTATGGCCAATCCTTGGGGTCACAGGCAATGGCCAGAGGTGAGGAGCAGTCAGTCTAGTCCAGACAAGATCATTTGGGACACACCAAAGATAATCCAAGCTGGACCAGGCAGAAATCATTCTGTAGGCAGATAGTTAAGGGTTATTAAAGGTTCTCTGGTCAAAGGATTGGTGGTTGTTTTCAGGACCCATTCTACCTTCTTTGCCATTCACTGTATTTAAGTGTGCACAGCAATTGGGACCTATTTTTCATTTTAGAGTGTAGATTCAGTCATTCTTGAAAATCCTTTCTCATTTTCTGAAGTATCAAATTTAAAATCCACCTAACAACCACCAACCAACACCCTCAGAAATTCTCAGAGTCAATATGGTCTAGTTGAATCAAGGATTTGATATTCAGAGTTGCAAAAATAAAGTAAGAAGCCCTCTTAACAAATTTTGGCTGAATAAGTAGATTTGTGCTTGGGTAAGCTAACTGTTATAGTAGAGCCCAACGGGTATTACGCCTTGAAGGTTTAACACAGATTTTACAACCATATGAATTTACTCGTTCATTCCATAAGCATTCAACAAATGGTTATGGAAGGCTTATTAGAGAAGGAGGAAGTTGGAAATATGACAAATAGTTATGCTGCTGCCACAGTCTAGAAGAAGACAGGTGAGGGTTGATCTAACATAGAGGCAGGGCCGTAGCATTGGAAGGGAAAAGACAGCCAGTGCAGTGGTGAGCACCTGTAGTCCCAGCTATGCAGGACTGAGGTGGGAGGATCACTTGAGGCCAGGATTTCAAGGCTGTGGTGAGCTACGGTCACACCTATGAATAGTCACTGCATGCCACCCTGGGCAACATAGCAAGACGCAGCCTATTAAAAAAATCAGGAAAAAAAAAAAAAAAAAAAAAAAAAAAAAAAAAAAAAAAAAAAAAAAAAAAAAAAAAAAAGAAGAAGAAGGGAGAAGACAGAGTTAAGAAAAATTTAGAGGCAGACTATAGTTTGTAAGTAAAAAAAAGCAGTAGAGTATTATACATAGGTCAAATAAATTACTATACTGGAAAATAAAAGATTAAGTTGGATAGATCTTAATTTATGAAAAATAATAGACCTACTCACTACATACTGAGACCCCAGCAGCTAACCACACAGCCTCCAGGTCAACTATGGGAATTTCTTTGGCCAAGTACATGTCCCAGTTCTCTTCTCAAAGAGTACTCAGCTTAGATTTATATGAAGGTCAAAGGAGCCAGCTGTTTAAATTTCACCTGAAAACCATCCCAGGCATAAAATGACTAAGAATACTAGTCTGTAGAGATGATTGTCTGCAAAGTGATAGAAATCTCATTTCTCAATAATTTAGTACAAAACCAGGAGCAGATGAAGACAGGCCATATGTAGAGATAAAGGTAATAGAATAATCATAAAATACAGTAAAGGCTGAATAAAGGTGAATCACATACCCAATATTTTTTTATTTGCAAAATGTGTGATTAGATAAGTTGGAAGACAGAAACTGCCTGCAACTTGCTGTGATACTCTGTGTGTATGTATGAGTGATTGTGTGTGTATATGTGTGTGTGAGAGGGACAGAGAGATACAGGGGCAGGGAGAGGGAGAGAGAGAATAAAATGATTATACATTTCAGACCAAGGATTCAGTCACTAAAAGCAAGGGCTACCTTTAACCCAAAGCCCAAGGGTAGTCGAAAAAGCAATGCAATCACCAAATTATCTATGACGCTTTTTACTGACATCTATCTTTTTCTGGGTAAAGTCTGACCTCATTTTGCCACAAATGTAATTGCAATCTCAATTGCATGAAACAAGACAGATAAATTAGGTTGCATTTATTACTTTCCTAAAGAATTAGACCCAGGATTTCCTTAGTCTTAAATTATGGTGCCACTTATAAAATTCAATTTATATCTTTCTTTTCAGAGTACATATACTGTATAAACAATATTTTCAAAATTAGATTTTCTCCTTGCCTTACCCAAAATGTTGAAAAGAAAAATTTGTAATAAAATAGGAAGAAATATCTTTAAAATATCAAGGGGCTTTTGGGGGGTTATTACATATTCATACTAATCACCCAAATACTTATGTCTATGGAGCTTTTAACAATTAGAGTTTCTACCAATGGATTAAAATATCTTTGATTAGCATACAAAGATAAATTATATTTGCTAAATTACTCTCATTAAAGTGAATGTTCAAATAATTATTAGGGTTTCAAACAATGAATTACAAGCTCCTTAGTACAGAAAGACGTGTGTATTTACTGGGAGTTCTTACGAAGGCAAGCACTAAAACTAACAAGATATTAAGGTTAAAGTTTAGTTGACAGAAAATTCATGCAACCAAATCATTTGAAGCCTGAGTTCTGTGATTAAAGGCAGTTTTACTGCATGTTTTATTTTTATTTTAATTTTTAAATCCTCAGTTTTACAAAATGTGAACTAGCATCCCCTTAGTAAAAGTATAGGCATCATACGAAAGATCTATTGTAAAAAAAAGATATTGTGTAGATTATCGATAAATCAGAATTATATGAGTAGTTTAATCTCTTCTTTTAAATTATATGAGAAAATAGTATTTTTAAAGCATATTAGTATACTTCTATCCATTCTTCAAAATCTACATTAAAAATGTTTCTTGTTGTATCAAATATTGTTACTTTTTCAAAGTTCGATTTCTGAGTCCTACTTTGAATACCTGAAAACAAAACAAATATTGTTTTAATTCTTTATTTACATATTTTCTAGTACATTTGGATGAACAACAGTTAATTATAATATTAGAGGCTATAAGGCCTAACCTAGTCATTAAAGACAATATAAAAAGACCGTCTTTGGGAAGGCTGCTATTAAAAAGAAGGAAACTCCAACTTTGCAGTTCCAGAGTAAATGGCCTATGAAATAAGTGAACCAAGTTATTCAACATTTTAATGCAATGGCATTTTCAAATCTTAAAAGATCCTTGTGATGAAATAAGATAGTTTTATTACATGAATCTTTTGATTGGTTATCTTCTTGGGAAGACTAACTTCAATGACTGGTCTGGAGAGAGGATGGGGAAAAACTCGCATGGAGAATTCTAAGGCTTCATGTGTGAGGAAGGTTAGAGACAAAAATCACATTTTTACTAAAAATTTAAAAAGTGAGATCATGCATGTTCAGTCCTGATTGCTTTCTGCATGTTGCTAAAGCTGCTATGAAATCTCCTATGTTACTGACTTTGTATATTATTTCAGTTTGCCTCTGTTGAGAGCAAATGATTTAGCTGTTGTGGGATTTAAGCAATATTCCCAACTGTGATGTTAATTCTATGGCAAAGTAATTAAAAGCTCCCGTTCTGAAGTCCTAATTGCTGAGATGAAATCTGGTTTGGCCATTGGCTAGTTTAATGCCTTTGCAGAAGTTACTTAACTCTCTGAGTCCAGAGTTCCTCATCTGTGAAGTGAGAATGATAATAGCACTGATGGCATGGGGTGCTGCCTGTATTAAATCCACACGGAATGTTCTCAGGGGGTGACCGCCCAGAGCACAATATGTGTGTGACAAACAGCCATCATTATTACTACTAAAGAACTAAAAGAAATGTAACTAAAAGGACTAAATGAAATTTAACATAGCTTTATTTTTAATAGTGATGGTTTTAGGGGTATGCCATAGGAAATGATTTGGTATCTACAGATCTTCAATTCAAAATCCTTAATGTTTAGAGAAAGATTTGGGCTCTTTAAGACTACTGTGAAGTTCAGAGATAATAAATGCAAAGTGTATAACATAGTGCCTGACAGATACTCAGTAAGTGGTAGGAAGTGCTATTATTCCCATTGTTATCATGATTTTATAAATTTATTTCCTGCCCACTTTGGTTTGACACATGGATGCTGGAGCCCGATAGGAGGACGTCACCCATGGCTATCTGGGACAATATTGTGGGGAAGACCAAGCTTGTGGTTTGTACATACCCTTCAAAAATCCCCTTTTTCCTCAAAGAGAAAGACCCCTTTGATACCTGCTAATCTAAACCTCTTCCCTCCTCTGCCAAATATGTTAATGGAAAAGCATTAGTTAAATAACTCAAATAATTGAGGTTTTATATTCTTTCCAAGTTAAGTGTTTACATTTTGACTGATAATTCATTTGACCAAGATAAGGACAGAATAGCCTGAGTCAGTAGCAGTAAGGACCCTGTAATGATCTTTCTCAGAGCCTCTCAAATTGCACTATAACCTTGAAACTTACAAAGCTGGCTTTGGTTGTAAAGGAATCATGTTTAACGGAATTGCTCAATGGAAGGTATTAAAAGTATTAAATCAACAGCGCATGCGGACAACTGCAGGATAGTTACAGTGGCACGCTGTCAAGATCATGCTTGATTTAGAAAACTACTGGCCCATAGATTTTGTCTTATTTGCCATCCAAATAGCTATATAGGAAAAAAACACCCATTCTTTTGGGAATTTACTTCCTTGGTAATTATATGATATTATTATTTTTTTTAAATCTAGAAACCACCACGCATTCATTTAAAACTGCACTGAGATTGGAATTCTATTTACCTGAGAACTATGGTCTCTGACTGTGACTTCAATTTTCTAAATTTAATTTATGAACATGTAACCTTACTAATTAACTATGAATATGATTTCTGACAGAAAAAGACCTGCCCAAATGTCTACCACCCTTACTATACAAGTGCAGTAGGACATCAGTCTACGTGTAAGAAGGAATGCCACAGGATTGGGAGTCTCTATTTCTGTGCTTCAGAAATGGGGACAGAGGCCGAGAGGAATATCTATGTTCACGGAGGTGTCCCACCTCACTCCAGTGGCAGGGGATGCACTTGAGAGCTGGGAATCATCATCTTTGGTGACAGTGGCCTCTTGAGACTCATGCCTTGGAGAGACACATGTCTCTCTGTGAGAATAGTAAAAAGCCACCCCTCTCATGACCCTCTGCCTGCACATAGCAACTCAAAGGCAGTCAGAATAAAGAAGAACATTCCTCTGACTTGGTATTTCCCTGAAATTGCTGATTAAATAAATAACATTACATGCAGCACAAGACAGAATCAACTTATAAACATCAAGTGGTATGTGAGGTGACCTCAAATCTGATTTTGGTATTGTGGCGCGGGCTTGATGGTTCATGGGGCCAAGAGGCAGAGAAAGGACAAAAATAGGCAGTTTCTCAGAGGTTAGGACAGCACTCAGGGCTTCAAATGAGACTCAACCAAAGGAGAAGAGCAACTGCCTCTAAGGGGCAAAGAAATGGTGCCAGACTCCCAGATGGCCTACAGTAGACTATGTGATTCCAGAAAGCCAGTTGTCCCCAACCTGTGGGCTCCAAACCCCTGGGGAACCAAAGGGTAATGTCACGGAGTCCACAAAATAATGCCTAAAATTAGATGATATACTATATATATACACACACATACATCACATTTATATATATATATATATATATACACTATATAAACATACACAATACATATAAATATACATATTTGTATGTATACAGTAAACATTTAAATGTGTGTGTAGAAGCTACTTAAATATACTGTTTACTTTATAGCAGTGCTTTACCTTCTCAAACAAGAAGTGCTAAAAGTTGTACTCTTTTCATACAGAGGTCAGCAAAATGTTTTGTCTCTGAAAAATGATTTTCTTGTGCAAATGCTAACATTCAGAGCAAAACAGTATTCCATTCCTGAAACATAACGGCACGCCATTTCTGAAGCATAATGATATACCTACTAAAATGGTTAACATTTGAGTTTGAATTACGTTTTAGTTGCTCTTTCTGTCTTTTTGTATGTATCTTTATGTACAAAGTAGTGACCCTATATGCATTTTCAAGCCAAAGAGCACAACTATAAGACAAATAAAATAGCCAAGGCTCTTCAAGCAAAAATGACTGTTCTCTGCTGTCATAAGAATGGGCACAATCTCTTCTGGGCCCAGCAGAGAGAGCAGGACCCTCTGCCTCTCTCCCATATTCTGTCCGGGCCCACGGTGGCAGTGCAAAGTATTATAGGGCAATGTTATTATAGTTTGGGACAAGTCACACTGTGCTCTCCACTTCCACTTTCACTCAGATAAAAACAGAGCAAAGTAAATATCACAGTCATTCCAGAAGAAAATGTGAGAAATGATTAAAAACACTCAAACATGTCAAGGTCGGGAAGGTACATGGGGAAATGGAAGAGAGGCTCCATTCTCTGCACTGGTGACAGCTGTGTTGGAGACGACAGGCACGACCTTCCAGCAAATGCTGCAGGGTAAATATGAAAACCACAGCTTGGTCGATGCTGAGTGTTCATATGCAGAATTTGTCATCTATGTCAGCTACGTAGATGTGAAAAATCACCGCTGTTTAATATTTTTATGAGTAATGATTTGCTTTACACATCTCCAGATTTAATATACCACTGTATACAAAACTGGATTTAACAATTCCATTTATTTATCAAAGTTTATTTGAATAAACCCTTTACAGACATTGGGGATTTAAAAATATATAAGATATTTGGGTCTAAATCAAAAAATTTTAAATCATTTTTAGCAGGACTATTTTTGGGTATGAAATGAATATATATTGAAATTACCTATAAATTTATTACTCATAAAGCATGGCTTAAGAAAATGCCTACTGTGGCACTCTATAAAGAAATAACCATCAATGAATAGATGGATGAAATTTGCCCATCTTTTGTATGGTTCTATACTTATCGTGGACTACATGGATGACTTTAACAGACATATGACTATTATTAGAGAATATATCGATATCCACATGAAAAGACAAAGGTCTTTCTTCTAATAAGTGATTTTGTTTATTATACCCCAAGTCTCTACTTTTAAGAAGTGATATTTATGAGGGAATTATTGGGAAGATCTGTTGTCCATCAGTTCTTTCTGATCCTCAATTGTCATTGTTCCCTGAAGCCAGACCACGAAATGTTTTCCCTTAGTTGCCTTTTGGTGTTATAATGTTAGCTTTTATAGTGGGAAACTAAGAAGCAGCCATCTAAAAATCCAATATATATATTTGGATATATTTAATATATACATAATATATATCTCTCCACCAATATGAACCAATACCAATATATACCCAGTATCTCATTAAGAGCACTTTAATATAAAATTCCCTGTACAAAACTTATCTTAGAGCTATGAGGTAGAAAGAGTTTTGCTCTCCTGAGGAGCTGTTGTTTTATAGTCTTTATAACATAATTGCCATAATTGCCATGTTTTCATTTTAACTTTGGCCCATCAAGAAATTTGCGGCCTGCATGTTTATGTTTAGTCGTTTTTCAAGATATTTTTGTTTTTTCTTATTCATTGAATAAGAATTATTCATTCTTATTTCATTGCTTGATGGTTGATGTTATATTTAAAATCATATATTATCCTTTTATATTATATGATTTTAGTTTTGGGAGGGTTTATTGGTTTGTTATGCTACCTCAGTTCTTTAGTGAAAAAAATACGGGGATATAGAAGGAAGGATAGATATAAATATAGATTTATTAATAGATATAGATCTCTAGCTAAGTGTTCTCTCTCTCTCTCCCCCCCCTTCCTCAACACCCACCCCCCGCCCCCGACTGTGTGTGTATTTAAATTGCACAGTTCGATTGAACTCATTTCAGATTTCCTTACACAAAGGTGGCTTTAGTTTTCAAAGATTCATTGGACCTCTGCTTTCTCTTGGTAAACATAACCATACATACGCTTGTTTGGCTTTAAGGGGATTGAAGTGTGTTCTCAACACAGCTAACAGTACTGTACAGTTAAACATTTATGGACATTGAGAGGAGACTGTGGAAAAACTTCCTCAAGAGGTCACCAGGCAGAGAAACCCTCAGCTCTTCGCCCACCCCAGGCCCGCCCTCCTGAAATGACATGTTCCCGGGGTGCTGCTTTTTGCTTTTCTCATCAGCTGCTCCAAACACATTCTGGTCTCAAGGGCCAACTTCCTAAAACGACACAGCTTCCATCTAACTTGATAAAAAGACAGCCTAGTTTTAATTTTATCTGCTAATTTTGTATACTACAATTCTAAACGCACCACAAGTGAACCCATGCTCAGGCTAGACGTAAAGAAAATCATGCTCGTAAATGGCCACGCAGGCATAGAAAATACCCACAGACATCAAAAACTATTTGAATATTTGAAATATAGTTGAAACAGGCCTATTCTTAACAGGAAAAAAAAAGCACCATGTTCCCTCTGACTTTGACAAGTAGAACTTGCTAAACTGTAAACCTCAGAAAGGATTTGTTGGAAAATGAGCGTCTGCCAAGTAGACCTGGAGAAGCCCTCAAAGGGACGGTGTGGCAGTTCTTCTCAGACCTCTGAAATGCGTGAGTCTTTAACCAAATGAATTTGGTAAATATTCGTAAAATATTAGTAAAATCTTTTAGTAAAAATGAGTTGAGCCCAGAAGAGTAAAACGCAGGAGACCCCCACCTTTAGGCACAATAGAGACTCTGGTCTATCAAGATGCAAAATAGGTTGGGCAATGAAACACAACCATAAAGCTCTAAAATATAATACTTACATAACTAAGATATATATGATATATATTAGTTATTATATATGTAAATAAATTTAAGTTTGTTGCATTAAAAATCTTTCAAGCAATGCGTCATCTCATAACTGTACCCAAAGATTTTGCAGAATTATGAGGGCTTATATTGCGATGCTATTTCACCGCCACTTGGTTCAATACAACTTGTGAAAATTTTAATCAAGAACTCCAAGCTAGAGAAACATCCACAGAAATGTTAACTCTCAACCATATTTAACATAGTTGATTTTTCTGCAGCAATTCTGTTTCTAATAGTCAATAATATTCACTGCTTTAACATCACGCCTGGCTGTGTCATCTAACACTGCTCAAGATATAGTGGAAGGGAATTTTAAGACACACCTAGTATAGGATTCGGCCCAAACTCCAGCCAGACCCATCTGGCTCTGAAGCTGTGCTCTTCACCACCAGTGACCCTGTTTTCTGCAGTCGGAAGGACACTGCAAACAACAGCAGAAGAGTGTGACTGGTGCCCAGACTGGTGTAGTGATTAATTGCTGTGGTATTGACCGACTGTACAGCCTGGCCACACCCTGCCCCCTTTTCACTGGGTTTCCTGTGTTTTCTAGCTCTTACGGAAAAGAAATGCTGATTATGTAATAAAGAAGCCTTGCCAATCCTTCAAAAACTTCTTTACAAAATTTCTTACTTGATTTTACTCTCCGTTTCCATCATTACTCCAAACTCTGGAGCCTGTCTCACCTCCCACTCCTCTACCATCCCCCCACCTATTCCTCCTTCTCTCTTGCCCCTTATATTCTAGAACACAGAGCTTAAAGATCACAGCTGCTGGCATGACACTTTCATTCTATAACCTAAATCCTGTGTGTATATTTATATATAAAGAGACAGACATAGATAGGTATGACAGACAATATTTCATCATTCATGAAAAATAAAACATTAATAATTCCCCTACTTCAGTGAATCAAAATTTAACATCCTCCAAATACCCTTCGAGTCTTTTCCAGAGGTACAGTTTCACTTAAGAAGACTCATTTCTTATATTCAATGTAGTATAACAAAAAAAATTTTCTGGTGGAAAATACTAAAATTATTACATATTAAATCATTTAGTACTCAGAATAACCCCACAAAGCAAGAATTAATACCTTTCATTTTACCTGTTAGAAAATAAAGACTCCAGAAAGATTAGCTAAATAGCTTGTCCAAGTTTACAAGCACTACGTAACAGATAAAGAATTCAAACTCAAGTTTATGACCTTCCTCCTGAGCTACATTTTATTTCTTATGTCTCATAACATAAGTGTATCTCTTATCTCTGATAAAACTTGTCTGGGATGCTGCGCTGTGGTGGCAATTTTCCCTTTGAGTGTTCACGTTTTCCTCTTGGTGGAAAATCTTGACAGTATTTTAATGGCTCTAAGATGCACATTTAAAAACCATTTTAACATCTCTTAAAAGGGGGACGCATCTCACGATCAAGGACAACTGACGTTCGCTGTCACATCAGCCAGGCACCAGCAGCGACAGAGTGGTCATTGCCTGCACGGGCACAAACATGGTTTAGAGTCTTAGTGACACACCTGGGCAACTGTACCTGACCGATGCCAGGTCCACAAATAACAAGGACCTCTTGCAGAAAGAACAGGGGTCCTGGCTGGGTTCTAAAAACCTTTCATTAACACCTTCCTGCAAGATCAAGAAGTCATTAGCATCAAAATTTACAGAATAGGCCGGGCGCGGTGGCTCACGCCTGCAATCCTAGCACTCTGGGAGGCCGAGGCGGGTGGATTGTTTGAGCTCAGGAGTTCGAGACCAGCCTGAGCAAGAGCGAGACCCCATCTCTACGACAAAAATAAATAGAAAGAAATTATGTGGACAACCAAAAATATATAGAAAAAATTAGCTGGGCATGGTGGCACATGCCTGTTGTCCCAGCTACTCGGGAGGCTGAGGCAGTAGGATTGCTTGAGCCCAGAGTTTGAGGTTGCTGTGAGCTAGGCTGACGCCACGGGCACTCTAGCCCGGGCAACAGAGTGAGACTCTGTCTCAAAAAAAAAAAAAAAAAAAACTTACAGAATAAGTATGAGCATCTTGCGAGGAAATCCCAGAGACAACTGCAGAGTACTAATAAGAAATGCCACAACATCGGTGCCGTCGATGGCACAGAGGAATATTTATGGAAGAACATGGACTTTGAGGACTCATAGTTGAAAAATGACTCAGAGGAACTGAACTTTGAGAGAAGTTTTAGGAATAATTTAACCAATCATTTCACTTATTTTTCCTTTTCATGTACTCACAAAATGCTGTCAGATAAAATTTATGTTTAAATAACCCTGAAAAATTCATTTAGTAAGTGTTATTTTTAATCAATATTTCCTTCTTTTCTCTGTGGTGTGTAAATGGCATCTTAAAGGTGACAAAATACAGGTAATTTATTTTAAATGTCTCTTATTATTTAGCATTCTTGTTATTCCCAAATTTTGCTATGAAAGATAGATAATGCTTTAATACACTTCACATATTTATAGCTTCTTTCTTTCGTACTACAGTGCAAAGAAGTACATAGATGCACATAGGATCAGAAGAAATGAATATTTTCATAGTGTTAATAAAATCAAATTTGTACTGCTATCAACACAGCATTCTAGTTTTATGACTGAATTAAGATGTTATCAACATTTTAAAATATTTCTTAATTTAAAAGATTTAGAACATATTATTATTTAAATTAGCATTACTCTGATGGTGGTAAATGCTAATGACTAAATGTTTGAGTTCCACCAAAATTCATATGCTGAAACGCTAATTTCCAGTAAGATGGTATTTGGAAATGGGCTTTTGGGAAGTAATTAGGTCATGAGGGTGGGGCCCTATTATGGGATTAGTGCCTTTATAAGAAGAGACCAAAGAGAGCTTGCTTCCTTTCTCTCTCTCTACCATGGGAGGATACAATGGGAAGATGACTATCTATGAACCAGAAAAAGGGCCCTTATTCAGAACCAAATGGGTTGGCACCTTAATCTTGGACCTCCCAGCCTCCAGAACTGAGAAACAGATGTTTGTTGTCTAAGCTAAGCAGTCTATGATAACCTGTTATAGCTGCCTGAGCTGACTCAAACAGTATGTATAGTTTTATATTTCCCCACACACATATTCACCAATCACATTTTCTCCTGTTAAAAGTCTTTTTTCTTTCCCTTATTTATTTATCTACATTGGATATACAGAATTATATTGGCAATTTGTATGTTTCTGTACATGTTATTGATAGAAACCTTATAGCCATCATATTTCCTTAAATATTTTTGATTTTGTTTTTCTATTTTATTTTCTATTTTGTTTAAACTCCGATGGTATAGAAGTTATAAAATTTTAAATACTTAAATTATCTTTGTGATTTCTTCTCCTTTGCAAAAATTGATAAACATTAAGTTTTGTTTTTAATTTACCCATTTGAACCTTATTTTGGTATATGATATGAAATATGAATTTAAATTATTTGTTTTTAATAGCTAATTTGTTATCCTATTATTAGTCATTAAGTTCTTCTCTCCCTAATTGTTTTGAGATACTACCATGATCATATATTTTTCTTATACGTGATATAAATTATTTCTTATTGTATTTTCTATTCTGTTGATCCTTTTTGTTATAAAATAGGCCCTGCTTTTTTTTGATAAAAGATTTCACAAGTTAAAAATATGACACAATGGCATTAAATTGAAATGAGTTTAAGGAAAGGGAAAATATAACAAATGCAGTTTAGTTGATACACTCTAATGGTACTGAGAGATGCGTGCTTTCCATCTCTTAAGAGAAGCTGTCCCTAGATGGAAAAAACATAAATACTTTGAGATCCTGGTAGCTTCTTTCTTAAGTCCTCCATTTTACCACGCTGAGTATAAAGAGAAATAAACTTACCTATTTTGCTCAGGAGAATATCAAGAAAAACATTTGATCCACTGTCTAAGCACTTGATAGTATGAACAATTTGAAATGTTAGACAACAAACGAAAGCATTAAGCACTAACCTTTCAGCATTGAATGTTACCTAATAAACAGCCAGATACTGCTGACATTAACACCTATTATTGTACTGCATTATTTTTATGGGTACAATAAACCCTCCTGGATGATGAACATTTTGTAATTCAAAGAATGACTCATGAAAAATATAGTTTTCATTTGCTAAAGTGCTGTAGGACTGAATTTAGAAATGTCTTGCTGTGCTGAAATTGATTCAATTTGACTGGCAATCCAAAAGCTACAATAAACTTTAAAAATGTACAAGGATGTTTTTCTTCTTTCATCTATTTGGAAAAACAGAAGCAAACAAATATAATAATGTTCCTGGGACCCACTGCACAGTTATATCCTGTTACATAAACAAGCATTATATAAAACAGTCCTGATTATCAGATCTTTTTATGATACAAATAAACATAAACCAAATAAAGCCAATTTTTACAAGATGGCATCCAATAAAGTATTATAACTGAGGTTCATTCTGTTCAAAATGTTAAAAAATGTTTGTGTGCCTTGATTTAGGCTGACCTAATAGACCACTATCTGGATTTTTTAAAAAATACATGCTAAGGCTTCACCAAAGGATTCACCAAGTGATTCTTTTAAGGCAAGTCAAAACCAATACAATTAAGACAGAATTCAGCTTAAACTTGTAATCTGCACTATGCTTTTCTCCCATCTCAATGATTGTGTCAAAAGGTAAGACTTAAGAAGTCACCTACCCCTAATCATTTTTTCATTTCATTTCTTCTTGAAGATTTAATTAAATCTGATTCTGAAGAAGATGGTCATTTTCAGCAAGATAGCAGTTAGAGGAAATAATTCCTTAACAGCAAAAAAAAGTCTTCTTTCAGGATTGTAAAACTAGGATAGATTCTTACCATTATGGATTTTAGGATGTATGAATGCCTTTTCAAAGACTCATTCATTGCAATGGTTTACTTTGAATGTATTCCCAGAAAAACAAATTTTTTCGAGCTTTGAAGATCAAATTTTAAAAAATGTTTATGTAGAAAACATAATTCAATCTTTATAATATTCCCGTGTGGGGGACAGTGAACTCTAAAGCATTCTAAATTTAATTGCAACAGCTCCTTATAAAACCATACACCTTTCTTAAGGTTTCAGCACACAAACCTCAAATATCTACAATTGTTGACATAAAAAGGTTCAAAATAAGAAATTTTGGAGTATCAAAATAAGTATGTTTTAAAGTACTGCCTCTCCAGTCTGAAATTCCATGATTCTATTAACTGAGTTATTTTTACCATGAACAATAACTAGCTTGATCTAGCTTTGCCAAAGTTGCAACATCCAGATATAAACAAACACAAAAAACAGAAAGATTAAAAAACAACACTAAAGTGTCCATTTTTCTTTAAGCAAATTAGGAATAAGTATATTTCCTCTCCTTTCAAATTCTGGAAAAAACCCATAATCTTGTATAATTGCACTGACTGTTGCTTCACTAAATCTCAGTTAAAAAATTTGTTACAGTATCATTTCCTCATTCCAGTGTAATATCTACATGCAGAATGTTTTCATTATTTCACCCTCTCTTAAAAATATACTTTGTAATCCAGTCTACAGAGTCGCTACTCTACTACAGTACCTTGGAGAAGTCACTCGATCTCTCGCTTTATATCAGTTATATAGGCACATACTGGAATGTCATTCACCAGCTGGCTTGGAAGTTGATAGTTTATAAATGTGCAAATATCTGAGATTTAGGGATGAAAGGTACTATTATGTATTACCATGAATGTATGAATGTACAGTTCCTATAAATTATGTGGTCACCCCGGCCTGAAAGACTCTGTGAAGTTAACATTATGCATTCTTCGGGTTTTGAGGTTTTTGAACGAGCGGCATCCATCATTTATTACCCACTGACGTTTACAGACACCACGAAGCCCGACTAGGCAGCTTTGTTTTAATCCCCTGAACCTCCCGGACCCTCTTCCTGTCTCACCGCCTTTATCTAACCTCTGTAACCAATCACGACTTGTTTAGTGTCACTTGAAAAATTGAAATGTTCATACACAATCAATTTGTAATTAATAGGAAATGACTTTATGGGGCCATTTGATCCCTGCTAGGGGGAGAAAGCCTGGGTTATGTCTAATGGATTTTTTTCCATCTCCTTCAGCGGTGACGTGTGGCAAATGGGCTGTAAGTGAAGCCAGACTGTGTAATGAGTTACAGCACTGAAGACGGGCACGAACGTCCATTAGGGAAAACAAAAGCCTTTCATCTAAAAGATGTTCTGCAGACCAAGGTCACTGATACCACTTTTCATTTTCTCATAGCGTTTTAAAAATTTTTGGCCTTTATACTGCTTTCAACAACATTTGTATGTAATGAAGTGGGCCACGACTTTGATAGCGAGATCTGAATGGATCTGACTGTAGCATCTGTTGTTGAAGCAATTTCTCCTATTCTCAGCCTTATCTCGCATGAACCCTCCTCTAAAGGCATCACCATAGACTCGTGCCTGGTTTATCTAACACCTTAAGAAGCATTTTCTTAAAATGTAAATCTTGGGAACATTTCCCCCGTTGGCATGAAGTCTGAATGAGAATCAATTCAAAAGATCATTCTGATAGCATGGAAAAATAAATCACTGTGCACCGGGGGAAAAAGCCAACTATGAGGTTAGATTGTGTAGGACGAGGAAACTGATAGTTTATAAATGTGCAAATATTTGAGATTGAGGGTTGAAAGGTACTATTATGTTATTACCATGAATGCATGAATGTACGGTTCCTATAAATAATGTGGAAAGTCAAGACAGACTGGTTTGATTGTAGTCACACACTGATGTGTGACATCTATTTTTTTGCATTGCTTTTCTACATTTCTCCCATTTCCCCTTCCTCCCTCCACCTTCCATCTTCCTCCCTCCTTCTTCCTTTATTCTAGAAATATTTATTGAGAATTTCCTGTGTGCTAGCCTTGTACTGCTGAGAAAAAATGAACAGATCCTGCCCCCACAGAGCTATAGGATTAATGGAGGAGAGACATTAATCTAATAATCACTGCACTGAATGTATGATTGCAAAGCAAGACAACTGCCCTGAATGAAAAGAACATAGGTCTATAGGAAGGTTAAACAACATACAAAAACCTAACTCTGATAGTTTTAAGGGTTTGACATCTTGCAGTCATGAAGGCTTGTGTGTGGACTAGCATTTGAGCTGGAATCTGAAAAGTGTGGAGTTCACAAGATGAAAGGAGGTTGGAGGAAGATGAACCATATGCAAAGGCCCTGTGGTTGGTCAAAGGTCTATATGAATTTGTGTAACGAGAAAGCCGAGACTGAAATGGCAGGTGGTTTAAAACGAGGTTGGATAAGGAGAGGCAAGATCACAAAGGGTCTAGTGGGTCAGAAGCTACCGAAAGGTTTCCAACTAGAGAATGACAAGACCCTAATTTCATTTTCAGAGGGCCACTAAGGCTGTGTTATAAATAATGGGCTGGAAGGAAACAAGAATGGATGCAGGAAAACTCAATCAGGAGGAATTTCAGAGTTCAGGCGGAAGATGGTGAAACTAAGTCAGAAAAATAGGGGCATCAAGATGTTCTTTGGTATATTTCCATCTAAAAAGTGTTTGTATAGAAACAGCTTTCCTTCCAGGCAGTGACCAAAAGTTATAGCTGGGGGAGGGGCTTGCGAGTCATTCTGAATACGTCAGTCTCAGTGCCTGTCACTCCCAAGGTTACTTTTGAGTTAAAGCCACCCCGTCACCTGTTTGGGGAAGCATAGTGAGTCAATTCATTACTAATGATCATCACAGAATTGATCGGGTTAGCCAACTGATTTAATAGCTCGATTCTTGAAGCAGCCCAATACAAGGAGAGGACAGGTATATGAATAGAGAATTTGATGCCGAAGATATGATACTCTTAGTACATTTCATTTTCAACAGTAGATCTCAATGGTGGCAACTTTACTTCCCAGGGGAAATTTTTAATGTCTGGAGACATCTTTGATTATCACAACTTGAGAGGTGAGAGCTACTGGCATCTAGCATGCCGAGGACAGGGATGCTACTAACCATCCTACAGAGCATGACGCAACCCCCCGACCCCAACAAAGAATTATCTGGCCCCAAATAGTAATAGTCCAGAGGTTGAGTGTGATATTCTGAAATATATATTTGGTCTTTGACCCAGGAAATAGGGTCAACTCCTAAAATAATTAGAATGTCCAAAGTGATGTCTTTTTTATATGCTGATGAGTTGACTGGTGGCTGGCAGCCCCTAGGTAGCTTCTGGGGCTGGTCACCAGAAAAACCAAGGCAGGATTAGAGGGTGGAGACTTCCAGCCCCAGCCCCCACCTCTGGGGAGGAGGGAGCAGCTGAAGGTTGAGCAGATCCCCAATGGCCAATGCTTTAATCAATCAGGCCTATGTACTGAAGCCTTCATAAAGACCCTAAAGGATTAGGTTCAGAGACGTTCTGGATAGCTGAACACAGGAGGTTCCTGGAGGGTGGCAGGCCTGGGAGGTCATGGAAACTCCAACCCTTTCCCCCGTACCTCACCCTAAGCATCTCTTCATCTGTGTCCTTTGCAATGTCTTTTAATAAACCAGTAAACATAAGTAAGTTTTCCTGAGTTCCATGAGCCACTCTAGCAAATCAATCGAACCTGACTAGGGGGTCATGGGAACTCTGATTTATAGCCGGTCGGTCAAAAGCACAGGTAGAACAAGCTGGGGTTTCCGACTGACATCAGAAGCGGGGCAGTACGGGCTGTGGGGTGTAGTCTGCTTGGACTGAGCCCTCACCCAGCAGAGAGCATCAGAACTGAACTGAATTAGAAGACACCCGCTGGTGTCTGCAGCAGAATAGATTCCTTGCTCGATGTGTAGATTTGGCCGCAGAAGTCTTCTATGTTGACAGTTGTGGTGTGAGAGTACAGGAAAAATAGTTTATGTTTTTTCCACTCAGATTAAGAAACCCTGGCGTTCAAGAACAGAATTGATCAAGACCTCCATGTATCATATGGCAGACAAAAGACAATTCTTAGCTTAATAATGGGAGCTACATGAGAAGTGTGATGTTCAAGGAAAGCAGTTGAAACGTGTTATATAGCTTATTTGCAATATCTTGCGCATTTACTCAGCATCAAATAAAGTACTTGCTAGAAAAAAAGAAAATCCCTAAGATGTCATCAGAGACTTACTAATCTCCAACACATCTTTGAATGTAAAAATTTTATAAGGCTTTTTTTGCAGAAATTAAATTAGCAACTTTTCCAATTTATGTTATTTGATTCTGTTAACAGATAATGTAATTAATTTTCTTGTTCATACATTTCCACGGTTACAGAGCTGGAGAAAAAAAATATAGTATGTATGATGAAGTGAGTTTTATAGTCTCGACATTTAATCATTTTGGTTTAAGTTGTTCTTAAGTAATTTCTTTTATACTTATGGGCTGAATAGCCCCTCTTTGTACCTCTAGACCACTCCCCACCTCCTCCACCTGTGCCCAGCTGATGGGTCTTTACAGACTGGGTCAACAGAGGCACCTACCCTCTGGCTTCAAGCTGAGTTTGCCAATGAGGGTGAGAGAGGAAGGTAGAGAGGGGGGTCTTTTCCCCCCAGCCCTTCCGTGAAAGGTCACCATAGCAGGACACTGGCCCCCACAGCTCATCTTAGACAGCCCTGTGCGTGGCTCTCTCAGTCTCCACTCACCCCTTCCAGCCTAACGGTGGGAACAGAGCCCTTACATATTATGGTAGCTCTTGAATTTTCCTTATATCATGGTCATGCCATTGATAATATCCATTATTAAACTCTCATTAAAGTATCCTAATTTAATCGCACTGTTTTGTGCTGAAAGCCTGATTAATACAACTTATATTATGATGTAAATGTTCATGAAGATTTATGAAGACTCCATGTGTGATCACGAAGTACCCTACAATTGACGCATTAATGATAGGTACAATATATCCATGTAAATTAGAATGCATCGACAGGTGCAGTATTTGATACACAAAAATCCTCGTCAAGTCAAAGCATAGGGCAGAATAAAAACTTTGTAACTCCTTACACAGCAGGTGATTCCAGATGTCAGTATAATATTTTCACAGCTTGCTTAGAACAGGGACACCTGGGACTTATGAAGAATCAAAATTTGTTCATGAACTTCTTCAATGCAGCCAAGTCCCTTCTTTTATGAACCACCAGAGTGAGCCCATCTCCTAAAGCATTAGTTCATTGTCACTTACGTAGTCAATCCCCGGCTTACTTGGAGAATGAAAAATATCTCCCAGACACTTTATTATCTAAGTGCCCTGCCTAGAAATCTGTCTTAAGTCTTACTCTTTCCACCGTCACAGGAGACCTTGCTGATCACACGTGGTGTTTGTGGTCATGGCCAGCTCCGTGCCATGAGATGAACACAGCCCCTTCGTCAAGATGAACTTAGGCTCAAATCTCCATCTCAGCCACTTACCAGATCTGTGATTATGAATAAACTCCTTAACTTTTCTGAGTCTTAGTTTCATGATCTCCATAATGAGATTAATATTATCTCTTCCCAAGCATTTAGTAATAATTAAATGCAATAACATAAAGCGCTTAGACCAGTGTTTGCAGAGGTTTTTCTTTCTTCCTTCCTTTTTAAAATCTACTCTAATTTCTCCTCTGGAAAAGCAGTCAAAACGAGAAAAGTAAAACCCACATCACAAAAGACGCGATTTGACCCACATATGCTGTTAAAACACTTCACCGAGACATGTCACTAAATTGAGATAACTAGAAATAGCTGATACAATGGGCTTGCTATGCTGTTTATTAGTAATCTCCTCATCTTCTCTTTCCTTTTCACTTCAGGGGTATCTTATTCCCTCGATGTCATCTTTCTATGCCAGCACCTCTGGGAACCCAGCCCAAGCTGACATATATTTGATGCTCAATAATGTATGGTGGATGACATAAGTGAGACGTGGCTTTGCTTTTCCCTCGTCTTCCCTTTCTTACATAGTTACAATGATGGCTACTGCTTACATCACAACGTTTCTAGGAGCACTTCAAATATCTTTTACATAATATAGTTTCCCAATCAGCTTGATGTTAACATGGAAAATAGGGTAAATGATCCCTGACGGTATGAACACATAGCTCATATTATACTACAATGCAAAGAAAAAAAAAATCTACTGCTATTTTGAGCTACCACACATAGAAATGAATTAACTTCAATATGCCATCTTTTTCATTAAACTTCCTCAATAATACTAATAATCTTCATATTTTCATTTAAGAAAAATGTAAACTATATGTCGTTTACATCAGACAAAATATAATTCTAAGGGGAACATTAGAAAGCTATAAAAGAGTGGTACACGAATTTGATTCTATGTCAAACTTTTTTAAATCTGACAGTAGCATGATCATAGAGTCGTAATCCTAAATTCGGGATATTTAGATGGTCTTCATAGTTTCTGCAAAAGAGGACTTTAAAATTCACTCTTTTTAAAGATCTTGAATGGTCAGATAAAAATCAGAACTCAAACCAATTCCCACCATCTCTGATGTGAGCTCCCGTTTTGTGTGCCGGATGACTTAATGCAAGCCAGGCGCAGATCGACTTACTGCGGCACAAGGTGTCTCTGTCCCAGGATTTGTGTACCTGCATTTGTAGCAAGTCCAGTCATATATTACACACCTACTTAGGCTGTAACTGGAGACAGCTGATGTACAATAGTGCTGAAAGAAGTGTACTCTTTCAGCCAGGGAACTTGTAACAGATCCTGCTTCATCTAGCACGGCCATACAAAGTACCTCCATTCCATCCTTTCTCAAAGTGCTTGAGTGACTGAAAGTGGAAAAAGTAGAGCAGAATGGAGTGTGCATGTCTGAGATCGTCTGGCTGCTCCAATAGCCCAAATGCGACGTGATTTAAATCTTGAGTGTTTTTAATTTTTTAAAAAATTGGTAACTCAAACGTTTATTTAAAACATAGTGTATTTGTGAATTTTCAGTAGCTTTCCTCAAGAAGCTAGGATGTTTCATAGACTCAACATAGTAAATCTTGAAATTTAGCAAAACTGATCTTGCTGATGCAGAGGAAAAGTGAGAAAACAGACAAGAGAGAATGTGAGTCTCTCTTTTATGGATAAGAAAATGATAGAAGCCGCTTGCACAAATTCACCAAATATGGTAGTCACAAAGAGGCGTGGTCAGAATGCTTTGCAGTGATCCGTTCAGTGAGACTTTCTGTCCTGATGGTTTGAATATTAGATATGAAAGAAAGCTGTGGGCTTCACACTTTCATGGGAGCTCACGAAAGGCGAAGGCTTGGTGGAGAATGCTGACACCTTCCTTGGCAATTAGCAGCCTGACTTCCTCTTCACCCAGGGCACAGAAGACCAAAGAGGGGAAAAGAAGATAGCTCTTGGCCAGAGCAGTATTTCTGCATTATGTGTAGGTTTCAATTTTCCATGGTTCTCTCTCTCATAGACATTAGACAGCTACCCGTTAATCTTTTCCTTGGCAGCTTTAATCTCTCTCCATTCAGCCATTTCTAAATTGGGGATAACACCAATACCATGAGGATTAGCTAAGAAGATTTGTAAGTTCTTGATAATCATTGCAGGTTGTTTACTATAATGTCACTTCAAAACTGGATCTGTTACAGAATTGCTCGAGTAACTACCTCCTGATAGTGAGTTGTTCGTGGAATTAAAGAGAAGCAACTCAAATGTTTTGTGGTGGTGGTTTTAGAAAAATATTTTATTAAATGGCTCCCAAGTATCCTGGAAGAAAATGCCTCGCAACAAAGTTTGGAGAGACGGGAAGAAGAAAAACAGAAATGGGATGCATTTTAGTTGGCAGAGTACAAAGTAGAGTGTATATCCATGGGAAGATACTGGTTTGTAGAGACCCCGAGTTCACAGGCTACCACAGAGTGATGGACGCCGACTTTTCTGCCATGCAGCCCTAACGGCCCACCCCCAGACTGGCTGCTATTAACATTTGTAGCCAGTTCTTTTATGCAGGATGTTTGCAAGCCTTGGAGGATTTCAAAGGGATGCTTCTGGTCTTCTTGAAAAGGAGTGCTCCTGCATTCCTCAACACTTCAAGTATCAACATTCCTCAGAGCCTTCCCTCCCAGAGATTAGTTTATTCAGACGCCCGACTATTGGATCGGCCTCTTACAGAAGCATCACCAATGGTGTTAAGCCACACAATTGTTCAAAACCCTAGTTAGCGTTGGGAAAATAGGAGTTGTTCATTTCATGAAAAGCATTCTTCACCTGGAGAACAGATTTAGCTACAACATAGCCCTTCGTTACTAAGCCCTCGATTCAGTACCAGCGGCCGCAGCCCTGAGCAGGCACTTGAGGGCGGCACATGGCGAGGTCCACTGGAGGACGATGCGCTTGGCCGTGGTGCTCATGGTGCTCACAGTGAGCACTACTGCGTGGTCATTCTTTACTGTAAAAACACCAGTTTCTAAGACTTTGATTATCTTCTGACAGTTTGTTGATAATGACGGTTTTCTCCAATCCCTCTCTCTGCTCCTGTCCCCATCAGAGTGCGTTGCTGGGAGTGGTTTCTGGGGCACAAATGACTAATGACAGTGGGAGCTGGGAGACCACACCGGAGCGGGGCAACCAGGGGCCTTGGCTCTGGCTCTGAGCAAGTCACCGAACTCTCCAGTCCCAGTTCCTTCATAGAAGCTTCCTTCTAGCTCTTACACCTAGAAATTTGCAGGACCAAATCATGGAATTTTATCTCAGAAATGAATCATATTTTGGAGATTTTTCTCATTTCTTCTGGGACCCACCAGGTTTTCATAACCTATGTTTTTTACTGTGAGTGATGCGACATTTCTGCTGCTTTCCTTCTTGTTTTATCATTTGTTATTAATGGCAGCAATCGACCCTCTCTCTCCTCCATAAAATGTAGTTGATAGTCATTTCCTTGCCACTTTTTTTTATAAAATCTTCTGTACACTTCCTGTGTTTCTTAACAGACAGTAACTGCTACAGTTCCCAGAATACTTCATGGACTACAAAACAATTTCTTACAGATATTCCTTTAAAAATTGACATCCTTGTATGCCATAGATATTATTATTCTCATTTATATGTCAGGAAAGGAAGATCTAGGAAGTACAGTAACCCACTTAAGGTTTCATGCTTATAAACTGAGAGAACTAAAACTTAAAATTCATATCATTTGACTCCTTACTCAAGGAGTCAGGACTTTGAAGGCTAAAGCTTTCTAACTAAGAGGCTTTGAGAGAACTATTTAATCTTCTAAGCTTCAGTTTTCTCCTCTGTAAAATGGCAATAATAGTGTCTAATTCTCAATGAGGTTGTGAGGATTAAAGGTGATAATATATATACATGTATATAATTTTTGTCTGGTTTTCTTAACTTATTTAAAAAAACATTTTGAGGACTCAGTTCTTAACCAAAGTTTCCTAATTAAGTATGTAAAATATTCATCAACAATCCATTAGATCTGGACTTGAAAATGATATGTATTTAATTAGAAAATAAAAGCCTAATTACTTCTAATCACCTATATTGATTAAATAAAGTTAGGATTACATGCCATTTATATTATTTTTCTCTTAGATGGTTTTAATTCATCAAATAGGTAATCTTTTCCCTAAAAGTATCTTGATTAATTTTTATATTGCTCTTCTTTCCAAAGCCATTATAGTAACTCTTGTCACTTAAGGGACACATAATTCTTATCAGTTTTTATCACCAGATTACACTAAGTCTGATTCATTTTACTTGATAGGCTGTCTTCTCGGTTAAATACAAATTTTGTTTCTCTTTCCCTAATTTCCGAAAAATGTTCATATTTCTAATTTATTTTCACTAAAGGCCTCTCCTATCCATTCTTTCCTTTCAACTTTATCGAAAAGAGTCAAGCTCTCAAATGACACATAAGAATATTCTTTGAGTCACTTATAAGGTGTAAGAAGCGCAGAAAAAAATAAATATTCCTTCCTTGTCTAACAACATGAACAAAGAGAAACACTGCTGTGCAGACAGTCAAGAGCTCTGTGGGAGAGTCGGGCACAGAGGGCTTCAGAAGGGACATTGCTTATCCCAGTCTCTCACGGATTCTGTTTACAACAACGTTCTTTCCGGTTTCTTCAGGGATCAGGCAGGTATCCTAAGAGTATAACATGCTAGGAAGTCGGGCAGCTTGGTGAAAAAGCATTCAACTCTCTACATGAAGGCTTCAAACTATCTTTAAGAAGAAAACAATAACAAACAGTGCTGACGAAAGGAAGACCTGCTGCCATTCCGGCCACTGGTTTGCAACTCCTTGTTTATCGTAATTATAGTGATTTTCTTTCAAACTTAAACATTTGAATGAAATCTTTTCCTGCCCATAAAAAGAAAGAAATCACGCTTATAACAGTGGTTTTTAAACTTCAGTTTACATTAAGAATCCTGTGACGAGCTTGTTACCCATGTGGGTTCCTGGGCACCACCTCATGAGATTCCTGACTCTGCAGATCCGTGGTCCAGGCTTCCACGAGAGCTCCAGGATGACTGTGGATTCATTCCACCTAGTTAACACTCAGAGGGTGGCAACCCAGTTCTGAGGGACTTCAAGGACTCAATTTCACGTGGTATAGAAAGATTCAACCTCTAAATCATGGTCGCCTCCTGTGTCCAAAGTCTTTTATAATTGAGACTGAAGCAGAGTGCACGTAAGTATCTCATTTTATGATCCATCAAAGGTCAACTTTAAGACAGCAAAGAGATTTTTAAAAGCCTGACTTTGGGTGTTAGAGGTGCTAGGATTCGAATCCTATATTGGGCCACTGAAAAGAGGATAAACGTGGGCACGTTACTTCACCCCTCCAGCCTAATCTCAGCCACCCGTAAAATGAAGACAATAAAAGAACCAACAAGGCAGCATGGTTGTGAGGAGTCAGGAAGATGATGTTTATAAAGCACTTTCCACCATACCTGGCATGCTGAAGTGCAGAGCAAATGCTGTTGTTCTTACTGTCATTATTTTCCATAAGAACCAACCCCCTATGCTAAAAACTTAGGAAACAGATAATTCTGCACCGCTTTTCAGGGGTGTTTTAAATATCCACCTCCTTGTTCCCCAAACATAACAAAAAACATGCACAGCTGTAGTTTTTACTTTTTCATGGTAGTGAAAAACATGGTATCTCCACTATAAAACTAAGATACAGTTTTAAATCAAGAGATTTCAAATCCCTTGAGATTTGTTTTGATAAAATATTAATATTTCTCCTTGTTACTATTTTGTTACTCTGAGGGTAAAATTCATGAAATACGATGCATTCACTGAAATGCTACCCATTTGTTTCCAAGCAATGAAAAAAATCATAGTTTCTTTATTCTTCCTATAAAATAAAAAGAGGCAGAATTCTGTGATGAAAAAAGTTGCAATGACACATGTAAGAATTCTTTGAATTTACACCTGTCCCTTAATTATGCATTAAAATGTGGTATATTTTTTATAAAATCCCAAGTGCCTGTAAAATGTATGTCTCTCTAAAAACTCAATACATTAATATGTCTACCCTATTGAAATAATTTCATTAATAGGAAAATTAGAGACATAACTGATTAAATGAAGAATAACACATAATATGTATTCAAAGTGATAAAGATATTTTCACTTTTTATGACATAATTATATGAATCATTCTACATAGATTTGATGGTATAGAGTAGGGTGTTAAGTCAGCTTTTAATAACCACACGTAGTTTTACAAAATTACGTAAAGTATGATTACATTAAAGAATGTATAATTATGATTTTTATTTTCATTCAAAATAGATGAGGAAAAAGGAGAAAAGAGAATAAATAGGGAGTGGGAAAGGCAAAGAGTATCAATCTATTAAAAAACGTTTGTTGACCAACTACTACACACTCAACACTGTTTCAGGAGCTAAGGAGGAAAGTTTTGTCTTGGAAAATCTTACAGTCTAGCTAC
The DNA here is from genome assembly GCA_004363605.1 of Indri indri. Taxonomy (NCBI): domain Eukaryota; kingdom Metazoa; phylum Chordata; class Mammalia; order Primates; family Indriidae; genus Indri; species Indri indri. The sequence continues at coordinate 20,034 of RJWJ010000949.1, read as the reverse complement.
AATAAGAATGCTTTTGCTGTTAAAGAAAAAAAATTATTCAGGGCACTTGTTAAGATAGGAAGGCAGACTTTATTCAGTGGGACTGCTGCAATTCATGGTAAGGAGGAGAGACTGGGCTCAACTCCAATACAAGAACAGGTGGAGATTTATAGCCAAGGAGCAGGGTCGGGGAGAATGGATGAAAAATTACTAAGAGGAAAACTCAAGGATGAGAGGTTCTTGCTAGACCAACTTAAAAAGATTCTTGCTAAAGGCAAGCCAGGGTGATAAGATATCCAGGGTGGGGGTTGAGGAATTTGATCAGATATCAAGGGTAATTGGAGACCAAGGGTGAGGGACTCTTAGTAAAAAGACTCAGCAGGATTCCTGCTAAAACAAGACTAAATAGGCCAAGGACAGAGCCCAAGACTGGGGCCTTGAGGGTTTAGAGGAGCCTAACTACAGTTAGGTCAAGGACAGAGACTTTGTCAATACAAAAAATGAAAGAAGAAAGAAAGAAAGGAAGAAAGGAAGAAAAAAAGAAGGAATGTAGGAGAGAGAAAGAGAGAGAGAGAGAGATGGAAGGAGGGAGGGAGAAAGAGGCAGAGGGAGAGAGAAGAAAAATAACAAGAATGTGTAACTAAATGGTCTAACCTCTAAGTATACAGGAGTTAAGAGAAAATAAGTAAAAGAGGGTGAAAGTAAATTCTTACATGAGCTTGCCCCAGAGTGCATCTTAGGGAAGAAACTTCCTGTATGTATTGAAAAAACAAAGAAACACCTTAGTAAACCAATTAGAATGTAGGGCCCCAAGATCCTGAGGAAAAGCGATTACTAAGAAGCAGTTGGACAACTGTGCCTGAGGGACGAAGAAGAATTTTTCTGAGGGATGACAAAGAAGAGGCAGTAGTTACAGGAGGAAAAGAGTATTGGTCCCTGCAGACCTGGAGCGAGCGTGCAGAGACATTAGAGGGTATGGAGCTGGGTGTTAAGTCAACTTGTATAACCACACTTGCCTGCAAGTAGGAATGGCTGTGACTCTATGATCTTCCTACCTCTGGATGACAAGGATGATGACATGTACTTTGGCCAGTAACTACTGTTGCCATTACAAAAAAAAAAAAAAAATCCCCACACATTTCATACTAAGTTGGCTGAAAATAGACCTACACCAAACCAACACATCCCCATTAAGGATCTGAGCCAACTGCATGGCTTTTCCTCTGTTATCTAGAGCCAGGTTTTTATTAAAAAATGTACAGAGGACAGAGAGTCACCCGAATGTCATGTCACTGCATTGCAGGGCTGCGTTCATCGACAAGCGTCTGAGAGCAGCTCTGCAAACTGCTGCAGTTGAGGCCTGGTCTACAGCAGATGGGGCCACTCCGGCACTTGAACCTCTTGCCCCAGCCGTGATCATTCTCTAATCATGTACCTCTGAAGGGAACACAATTTTTTTTTTCTACCAGCTAATAAAAAGTTTCTCCAGACTTTTATCAACCATTATAAAAGCAGATATTTAAGGATCACTTTGACAATTATCCTTCTCTGATGTTTTCAATTCTCAATAATCAACTACTTGCCATATGGGAAAAGCAAAATTCTGGAGCTTTCTGGTTCAAAATGCTTCTCCTAAAAATGTCTTCCTCTGCAAATAAAGTGTTTTGCATCATTATAACACGGAGAAAACATTTTGATACAAGGCAGTCAACACTATGATGAATATTTTCAGCTTTTCAGAAAGACAAAGTTGATTCAACATCACTGTGACTATGAATGACCAGTTTCCTCAAGGAAAGTCTGAATCACTAGCACCAGCAGGTCTTCAAAGGCAGCACAGTGCTAATGGATAATTATATTTTCATGCATTGGTAAAAACACCATCCACCCAATGATCTTATGTCTACTTGGACATTACAGCACTTCTGCAGTATTATTGTAGAATGATCACGAACTGTGGTATTTAGCAGTAACCATTCAAATAGAGCAAAGTTTGAACGATCTCTGTGGGTCTGTTGGTTTGCTAGAGCTGCCATAACAAAGCCCCACAGTCTGGATGACTTAAACAACAGAAATTTATTATCTCATAGTTGTGGAGCTAGAAATTGGAGATCAAGGTTATGAGAGGGTTGGTTCCCTCTGAGGGCTGTGAGGGAGAATCTCTTCCACGCCTCTCCCCTGGCTTCTAGCAATTTATTGGTAACCCTCAGCATTCTTTGGATTGCAGATGCGTCACCTGGCTCTCTGCCTTCATCTTCACATGGTATTCTCTGTGCACTTTTACCTGGGTCCAAATCTCCCCTTTTTATAAGGACACCACTAAGATTAGGTGCCCGCTCTACTCCAGTATGACCGCATCTTAACTAATTTATTAATTCAACAATGACCTATTTCTCCGAAAGATCACATTCTGATGAATTGGAGGTTAAGACTTCAAAATATGAATTTGAGGGAGGATACAATTTAACCAGTACCAGTGGTATTAAAGTGAAAGTAGGCCACCTGAAATTAGGATCCTTCCTGAAAAGATTGCAAAGCTGAGGCACACAAGGTGACCTCCCACTGGCTTTAAACTCTTTCTGTGGCTGGCCTGCTATGCTGCATGCTTTCCAGAGATTCTAGTTTTGTTCTCAATCAAAAGTCTTTTCTTCAAAGCATAGGAAAAAATAAAACCTTTAGGGAAGACACATCCACCAACTTTCCCCAGCAGGTTTCATATAAGGCCCCCTCTCTGGTTGACAGTTTTGCTGACTGATTTCTCTTTTAAGCCTCCTGTTTAGCCCACATGCCCTTGTTGGATAATACAGCAATTCAAAAGCTGCTTGAATAAGAACCTAGACAACATGAGTCATTCCTCCTTTCATTCATTTGTTCATTCCATAAATGTTTTCAGTACCACTCTTCATGGTATGATCCCTGTAAGCCCTTAAGGATAAAAACATGAATACAGCACTATCCTTGCTATCCGTGGGCTTGTACTTTACTGGTAAAGCCACACAGGATAGTCTTCTAGAAGAAAGTCATCCAATTTGCTTTCAATTAGAAAAGCTTTCACCCTCTGCAAAGCAATATGAGATTTTACATAGTAAAGAAAAATATTTTTGAGAGAGAAATCAAGGCAGTTGTTAACATTCGATGCTGATCAGATACTCAACACCAGGTCCCTTTTCCTGAAAATTGTTTTATGGTCCCCACATGCATCTCTAGACTCCTCAAGTACAAGGTACTGGATCATGACCCTTCCAGATCGTTTGTTACTGAGTCAAGCAGCTTTTGCATTATTTTCATTTTAGATGTTTTCAGTAGTGCCTTCTATGTATACAATATGTTCTATCTGTCTTTCGATCTCAAGTCAAATTATTAAAGATATCAAAATAAACCAACAACCAAGGCTAATGCAGTTCTTTGTTGGAATCTTTAGAAAAATCCAAAGAAACACCACTCATACTCACAAACCATTGGGCAATGTATCCGTTGCCCAATGGGTGATAGACTAAAAACTCAAGCCAAATTCAATAATTGAGAAGCTTTTCCGGTCTTAAAGGCACAAGGGGTTTAATCCAAAGTATCTATTATTTCCATGTCCTTCCGTCCCACCATAAAGGGCCTGAGACTCTGCTGTCAATACAAAATTTTTAATTTATTATTTAGTGTTCAAGACCACTTGTCTGTAATGGGAAACTCAAATATTAATATAAGTCATGGGAGAATATGTGTTTAAGAGATTCCTTGACTTTTGCATCAGTGCCTTCTGCCTTCATATGCTACAATATTAAGACATTAGGTCATCCGATCAAACCCCACCAAAAGAGGACAGCATTTTGTCACTGAGTAGCTATTGTCAGTATCCAAGAATTATTTAGACATACCAATTTTAACTAAGGCATTGATAGGGTTAATTATCACCAATTTGAAACTGTCCAGTTAAACACTAGAGATATGGACTGTTTTTGAGATATGTGTTTAAGTGGAAAACATGTTTTACAGAAATACCAACAATCAAATGGAGATGTAATTGGTAATTAATGGAAGGCATTATGGGAGAACATGGAAAGAGACATAGGCCATCTGTGAAAATTAAGAGGGAGGGTGGTGCACAGGTAAGTTTCCAGTAAGGAGACATCTGCTATTCAAACTTAGTGCTGACTGAGATGCACCAAAGAGGTAGACATGAAGCCTTCACAAGAAAAGCACCAAAGCCATGTAGTTTATTCTGGCACTGGTTGGCTCCAGGTTCACCCGCCCACCATGCCTTCAACGTTTACTGGGGGCCAACTGAGAGTGGGCACTCTGCCAGGCACCATCACTACAAAGGCTTGAGGTAGTTCCACACAGGCACTGGGCATTTAGCCCAGCAGTTACGCAGTGTTCTAGAGCAGGGACAGGAACTCAGAAAGGGGAGATTAGGAGAGGGTGGTAGAGAGGTTTAAGACACAGAATTAAATGTTCACAAGTATGGCACATTGCACATTCAAAAATTAGTTTTTTAAGTAAGTTTCCTCAAATCGGATCTAAATTTTAAGCCTGAGTTCTCCAAGCTGAGCTCTGCTGCCATTGAGAACAGTATGATAACCATAAATCCTGTATATCTGTGATAGTGCTAATATTGAATATTCTCTTTGTTAAGTCACATGTCCCAATTTGGGGGCCATAAAATATGGTCAACATGGTTAATCGAAATGCAATTTTGACAACAGATTTCCCTTTCTCTCTGGGTCCCAGAACATGCCAGAGCCTCCCTCTCCCCTAATAGCATGCACAATACTAGTTACCAATTTCACTAAAGGTGGAAATTCCTCCAGAGGGTCTAATCAGAATTCAACTTCTTAAAGAAGACTACATTCTAAAAGATTGCACAGCACAATCATTTCAATTTTAAATTTAATTGAAATTCCATTCAGAAATGGCTTCTTGAATGACAAGTCGTTCTATTCTGACATGGCAGTTGATTTCAATTATGGCATAGTTTACTATCAGGCTGGTACTTTAATCCAATTTTAAGGAAAATTCACTAGTCTTGTACTAGAGGGAGAGTGAGCACATTAAGAGAATTGGATGAAAGTGCTTCTCAAACCTTTGAGAAATGTATTACATGTCCTCCTACATGCTTTTTCGGAAAGTATTATCAAGCTCCTCAATTTACTAACAGTTTCACCACGGGTGAGGTAACTTCTCTAAACTCACTTATACAGTGGGGTTGATACTACTTCTTAACAGAGGTTTGTAAGGATTAAATGAAACAGCTGCTAAACTATGTGCCTGAATCCAACCCTTTTGTTTTTTTGTCGACACCATAATGCCGAAATCTCAAGGTTGATGGGCCCTTAGTGATTAACTTCAGAAGTGGGGAGCCCCATACCTCCTGAATACAAGAACAAACACACAAAATCCTTTGTCCAAAAGTACATTAGGTCTGTCTTCCCACCCCAAATTGCTAACAGATGCATTTAGCAGGACTCTATCTCTTTGGTGAAGTCCTCCTATTGGCTTCTGATTCAAGAGCCCATCAAGCGATGCCTTATTAAAACCACGAAACATAAACCACCACTTTACTTTGGCAAAAAGTGGAGAAAATGGGACAATGGGAAAAGAGGAGATAATGAATGCAATATAATGGGAAAGAGGGGTGCTGCCTCAGCTGGCCCTGGAATACGGTCCCAGAGGTGCTGTTCCGTGGAGGCAGCTGCAGCGTGTACCCCCTTCTGTGCGAGGCAAGAGGAGAATTATTTGTCTCTTCTCACTTAGAATATCTTCTCTTCTCTCTGCCCCTTCACACTCAGTTTCATCTTTCTAAACAGCGTGTCCACTCCATTATTCCTGTTCACATGCTTTCAATGGCTGCCCACTTCCTAGATTGCAGAGCAGTAGTTCTTAACGTTTTGTAGTGCAGATGTTCTTTTGACAATGTGAAAGAACCTATAACCCTCTCACCCAAAGAAATGTAGACACACACACACACACACTTTATTCCAGTACCGTGCTCCAAAGCTTGTCCATGAACTGCAGGTTAAACAACTTGCTCAAGATCAGAACCCAAATTTCTTGTCCTGAAAGTCAAAGCTCTTTACAAGCTCACCATTCATCACCAATGACTTGACCATCTCTGAAATTCCAGTTGTAAGCATCTGCTCTGATAATTATCTATCATTCCGGGCAACTTATTCTAGTACCTCCTCCCCTCCAGTTATCTTTCACGTCCCTAAGAATCCCAGGGCACTGACACTACTGAGTTCTTACTGCCTGCCAGCCCTTCCCCATGCACCGCTTTTCTCCCCAGCAGCACGGACTCCAGAACCTACTAGTAAGACCATCCCCTGTTTCCTTCCGTAATCCCTCTGCTCCTCGCTTCTCTCTCGACCCTTGTCTGGTAACACCTCAGTCTGGTTATCCCCAACTCTCTAACTACTTTATATCTGCTTCAAAGCATGAATGCGAACAAGAGAAAGCATACAAACATGCTCTAAGTGTGCATTCAAATAGATATTTAATATTGCCTGGCAATTCTAACAGATTTTCCAAGAAACATTCTTGTTCACTCTCCTAAAGGACTACTCGATGCCTTTTTATCTTTTTTTCCAACCCTCTCTGGCCATACACTATCGGCTGATGATCTTGCTTTGTACTTTGTTAAGGCAGATGTATGCTGACATAAATTACTTCATTTTCCACCTCCAATACACCGCTTTACCTAAATTTCTCTTTTCTCCCATGTTATCGAACAGTCCCTCCTTCTCTCTGCATAAGACAAACTGGTCCACGGTCTGCAACATACTTCACCTCTTCCATTGTTCAGCACATTCTCCCGGGCAACTGTTCCTGACATCTTCCTGGAGCATCAATTTCTTTCTCATCACTGGAATAGTTCTATCAGCACTCGAATATGCCGTAATACTTCCATCTCAACAAAAACGCAGTGTATTCCTCTGGCCCACATCCTCTCTGTCTGCTACTCCATCTCTTCACTCTCCTTCCCAGGAAAATTTCTCAAAAGAAGTCTCTGTCTTTCCATCTCAACTTCCTTCCTTCCCATTGTCTCCAAGATAATTAACTCCAATGAGCCTTTCATCCCCGTCACACCCACGAAACCATCCCTGTCATAGTCACCAACACTCTCCCCCTTGTGACATCCAGGTGTAGGTCACCTGGCCTCTTGGCAGCATCTGACCGAGATGGTCCACATTCTCTTTCTTGAAACATTTCTTCCCTTCTAAGACAATGCGCGCTCTCTGGGTTTGCCTCCTCTGTTACTGGCCATTCCATATCCTCTACTCGTAGAGGGAAGGTAGGAACACTTCAGCATGAGTCCCTGGCCTTCCACCCTGCTCTCTCCTTTGGTGATCTCAGATGGTCCCATGGTCTAAATGCCACGTGAACACTGATGACTCCCAATCATCCATCTCCAGCTCCAAGCTCTCACCTGATCTCTGGACTGGTATTGTCAACAGCCCAGTTGCCACTCGGGTGATTAGCAGGAGCACAGACTTCCCACAGCCAAGACGGAATTATTAAACTCCTTTTTCATAAACTTGCTCCTCCCCCATCTACCTTTATTCCCCCCACAACCAACCCTTTCTCTAGGTTCTTCCACCAGAATACACTGGAACCCTATTACATCTTCCTGCACCCACAGCCATGACCTCAAACTATTCCTGTCCACGCCTTCGCCTCCCACTGGCCTCCCTGCCCTATCATTCTCCTGTTCACTACTGTTTAATAGCTTCTCAGTGCAGAATGAATCAAATCCGAATTTATTTGCATGGTCTTTTCTGACTTTCATACTCTGACCCAGCCTCCTTCTCTGATGTTATCCGTCCTCTGTTCCAGCCACGCTGGCCCACGCCAACTTGTTCCAGCCTCGGGACCTTTATCCCTGCTGTCCCCTCTACCAGAACACTCTCCCCCAGGTTTTTGCATGGCTGCATCATTTTCATCATTAGGGTTCTATTCCTGTTTCTGTTCAAAGAGTTCTTCCACATCAACCTATGTAAACATGCAGCACCTGCTTATTCTCTACACAGTGGTTCTCAATCAGCGGAGATTTTGCCTCCCAAGGAACATTTAACAATGTCTGGAACCATCACTGGTTGTCACTACTAGGAGGCACCACTGGCATCTAGTGGTAGAGGCTGGGGGTGCTGTTAACCATTCTACGCTGCACCGGACAGCCCCACAGCAGAGAATTATCCACCCCCACCAATGTCAGTGGGGCTGAGGGGGAAAAGCCATTATGACAGCACTCGCCACGTAATGATAGGAGCCAGCATGTATTCCAGACTTACCATGTGCCACACACTGTTCTAAAGTGCTCACATTTATTTCTCTCATTAATCCCCACACACCAACCACATGAAGGAGGCCCTATCATCATCTCATTATACAGATGCAACACTGAAGCATGATAAGATGGAATATCTTGCTCCAGGTCAAGTTGAGGAGCTGGGATTTGAACCCGGATGGTCTGGCTCTGAAGCCTATGCCTTTAACCATTACATTAGATGGCCATGATAGTAATACATTTTTTGACTTTATTTTTATCATTTGTCTTCTCTCACTAGAATATTATCTCCATGAGGACAGTGGCCTTGTTGGTCTTGTTTATCTCTGGACCCTCCTTGTCTAGACATATAGAAGGCATTCAAAAACCTTGAATGAATGAAGAGTTCTATATATTAATGCATTTCCTGCATTGCTTCTCCTGATTTTCTCAGACAAAGCCTACTTCCCAGGTAATGACCTCCTTTCCATGCTGGAGACATTCCCCTCCCCACCTTTCCTTCTCTCTGATTCAGCCCACACTCTCTCACAGGTCTGGCTTGTCCTCCTCACCCCTTTGCTCAATACTCGTACAATTGTACCCACTTCTCCAGCCGCACTTCCAATCTTACATAATGAATTTCAGGGCCATAGATCCACAAAGCCATTTTGGCAGAAAGAACTTTAGAAATCATAATTTTTAAATGATTTATTTTATATATAAGAAAAATAAGACTCAGAGAAACGAAGCAAGATACAGAAAAAAATTCCAACTTTCTCTTTCTTCTCTTTGGAATTTTCATATAACTCTGAAACGCTGATGGGAGGAGAGAATTTGTAGAAGCTCCTAGGGCAACAGATCCCCAAGGCTTACTAGCAAAGCACTTTTTCTCTTCCCCAAATTGAATAGTACCTCCATTCAGGTGACTACATTTCCCTAGTTTCATAGTTTCTTTACTACTAATCCTCAGGACAATGTGTCCCCATGCCCTTATCTAGGAAAATTTCCACCTTTGCCTCTTATTGTATTTCAAAAATAATCAGAATTATGGTTCTTGCCCTAAGGGAGTTTATAATGTAGATAGGGAGAGAGATAATCCATATCTTCATATTAGGTCTTCCATTATATTGCAAGCTGGTTCATATTCTGAGAATTACTGGAAGAACAACAGGTCACAGCTATCTAAATTGTTCTAATTGTTTCTGAGAGTGTAATAGAAAAAAACGTGGTTTATACTCAGATGGTGAATAGACAGTTGTATGTTTAATAATCAGTACAAGAGTAAGGAAAACTATGGTCAATTTGTTTGACATCGTCTATATCTTCTATAATATAGATGGTTTAATTCAACAATTTTTAGGGCACTTTTGATATTTCTCCTGATGAAATAGATTTGGATTAATGGTGTTTCTTGTAAAAATAATTCCTTCATAGATCATCATTTGAACACATTCAAAAAAGACACATCCAGGAAAGCTCTTCAGGGTGTTTAAGGTCGTCTCAAATTACAAACCTAATGGTTATTTGATGAACAGGATATTCCACATAGTGACAAATTACTTCCCCTCAGATTACATAATGATTGCAAATGTGAAAACCTTTCTTTATAATGAAAAGATTTAGCGGTCACAGCCTTAACCAAAAAATCGAATGCAGCATCATTGAAGCTTGACATCATGAAATGGTGTCCTCCAGATATGATGTCATATAAACATCACCTAGGACATATTCCTGCCCAAAACACATACATAGTATCTATTCAAGCTGTAAGAAGTAATTTCCAGTTAATAGGAAACAAAGGAAATGAGAACCAACATAAACATCATTGCAATAAAACAATCACATACATCTTGATTGTGAGACATTTTACAAGACAACTGGTCTACTCCCTTCGAAAAGTCAGTATCATGGGAAAAAACAGTAGTGGAGATACACTAGATTAATAGAGACTAAATGCATGAGGCTTGAGTATAACCTGGTTAAAAACAGAAGAATAAAAAAATTAAAAAGGAACGACTGAAAAAGATTAAAAATTAAATGATCACTAGGTGATATTAGGAAACTATCAGTTGCCTTAGTTCTGTCATGGAATTGAGGCTGTGTAGAATAATGTCTATTCTTAGAGTAAACAATACCTAGGCATGAAGTGTGCCATGATTTCTGAAACTTATTTTCAAATGCTTCCTCAAAACATACACATATGAGGATATAGCAGTATGGCAAAATGTAAATAATTAAAGCTAGCTAGTGGGTATTTGATGCACCATTCTTTCCATTTTTTCTGTTTGTTTAAAATGTTGAATGCTTGTTTGAATGCTGAATGTAAAAATATCAAAATCAAGCTAATGGTAGTGCTTTAGAAAATTACTCACCAAAGTTATGTCTCACTTATATTTGTCACTCTGCACTCCTTATTAGGAACCGTTTAATGAAAATGCCCTACCCTGTAATATTACTTTATTGTACATTATCCACATAGGAAGGCCGTCACATGCATAGCCAAACACTTAGATATCCATCTACTTTCTTTTTTCAAATCTCCTACACATTCTAGATAAGTGACTGGCAAGAAATGTATTCGGGGGTCCCAAATGGAGATGATAGGTACTAAATTAAAAGCCACTGTGTGAATACTGGCTTGGACCTTGATATCAAACTTACACTTCCATAGACATTGACATGATGTTGGCCAAGTCACTTAAATACCTATATAGAGTGATTCTCAATTTCGTTTCATTTCCAGAGATCTGGATTGCATGATATTGCAGTCCTAAAACTAGATACTTATAAAGACGTGGCACATCTAAAATTTGGATCTGAAATGCAGAATGCAGAAATCACACAGCCCTTTTGATGCGCTGACACTTTTCATACTATAAAGAACTTGAAATGTGGCACAAAGTCATTATAAATATTTAACAAGGAAATGCTGGCATAACAAAAAGAGTTCAACAACATACGTTTGTGAAGTTTCATTGAGACAGGCAGATCAAGTGACTTTACATCCTGGAAAATGAAGACAAGTGTAAAGGAATATGATACTGTGAATTTCATGAAAGCCATTGGTAGGCCACTAAATATTATGGTGTGGCCCTCAATTGTCAAACAATGTGGTTTCCCTTTAATCGCATGGGGCACAGGTGAATGCAGGATTAGTATCACCAGCTACAGCTGAAATATTTGGTGTCAAATATCTGTTACAAACCAGCCTCTTACTAAATTCCTCACAGATAACAACCAAGAATGAATGGGAGAAAGAACACTAATTTTAAGGCTTTCGAAGGTACTCCAAACATAAAATCATGAGTGTTCTGAGGAGCTTTGGAGCTTCTGAATCACATTAAACAAAGGGGTCATATGTACTCATGCTCTCCACATTTTACTCAAAAGGCAGTGTTAACTTGGAGAGTGGGCCTGCACACTACATCAAACATGAGCTATCAGCAATTATCAAGATAACTGCTACAACAGCACTGTGATAGCTCAGAGGCTTAATCCGCCTTTTTGACTCTATCAACTTGTTGATCCAGTGACTATTACAATGAGAGGTGGACCATTTTGAGAAGTTTATGAACCCCATCAGCTCTCTACTAACAGAATAATGCTGAATAATTAGCAACACATAAAAGGCATACCGTATTACTTAGAAAATTTTTAAGCTATGTCTTCAAATTTTTGACTGAGGTTAGGTCAAAGGGATGCACATTTAATGGGCAACACTTTCCAGCAAGAATGAAAAATGATAATGATTCAAATCCCAAGTTATTCCCTGATAGTTGCACAATTTTGGTAAATCTTCAGAAAGCATAGCTGGTTTCATCTACAGATCCCCTTCTGGTGTTCCACTGAAATATATTTTTCTTTGCCACTTTCATTATAAAAATTCTTACTTTTGTCATCACTTATTAACTCATCCAACACACATTTCTTGAGAATTGAGTGAACATAATAAATAAAACACGGTCAGTCTGTTAGAAATGCAAACAGGGTGCTAAGTGGGCGTAGAAGAAGGACATCTCAGCCCTGCGGGGTCAGGGTGAGCGGTGGGAGAAGGGGCAGACGCTTGCTGTGCGATGTGACCCACGTCCGGAAATGGAGGGTTTGGGGCAGGAGTAAGAAAGTGCCCAGGATGGCCGGGTAGAGGGCAAAGCTCCAGGGAGAAGCAGCAGCAGTCAGGAGGGCGTGGAGTGGGGGAAAGCCAACTGTATTTGACAACTAACTACAAGGAGTTCAGCAAGTCTAGAATACTGAGTAAGTGGGCAGAGGCGATTAGGGAGCTCGCCTGGCGAGAGATGGTCCAGAAAGACTTTGCCATCCAGGAGGGAAGCTGGACTTCATCCTGAGAACAAAGAGCGATCTCAAAAAAGTTTAAGAAAGTTATTAAGTGGAGCAAATGATCCTTTTGTGGCTCACAAGCGTGATGACTGGGTTTTCACGCTCAGGTGTGAGATGTGCCTCCCTCAAACCTGTTACTCGTCTGACGTGAAAAAGAAAAAAAGAAGAAAACATGAGTCAACGCATGTTGTAGAAAGCGAAGCTGGCATTTACGCAGAAGTCGGAGGAGGCAGGCCTAGAGGGCTGTTACAAGGTGACTGCCACAATCGGAACAAAAAGAAAATGGCGGCGCAAATGAAGGCAGTGGTGGGAATGGAAGAAAAAGAGATAGATTGGGAAGATTGGTAAATCCACGGTTACGTTTTTGTAAGTTTCGCTATCTGAAAGACTTGGAAAAGGAGTGAGGCATAAAAGCTGAGTTTAGATATAGATATGAATTCTAGAAAAATCAACGTATGACATTTCCTGAGCAGTTGTGTTTCCAAATATTTTCGCTCGGTGTTCTAATCAAAATGTCAGCAAAGGGAATTCAAACCAAACCAAACACAAAACAAACTTCCATGTCCTCGTCCACCTTATTTGTCCCCTAAATAATGAATTCATTCTTTTAAAAATACATCAATGGAATAAGTTCAACATTTAATGTGTATCTGAACCTAAACAGGACATATTTTACAGCATACATCTTTCAAATGTAAAGTGTCAAATAAGATAATAAAACCTTCAGTTAGCTTTTTATCAAACTGATAACACGTGTTTAATTCAATTACAGAAAATGCAAAATTATGGCCTATTGCATTGCCCCCTGGCTCCAGAAATCATCTTTCATCAATGACTGTTTGTCCTAGGGGGTTACAACCAGACGCCTCTCCCCAGGCAGTAACCCAGTGCATGGCTACCTGGCCTGTAGACTGGCCCTGTCACCCCCCAGTTTCTACCCGATGCCCCAGCAGTCACATACCCCAGGGCCAGGGAGAAAGGAGGATTTTTGCCTCCGAACTTCACAGCCCTGGCACTTACGGCTTTTCCCCTTCCGGTTTTCTTGAATCCCTTTCCATCCTCTCCCTACCTCCTCATGCGGAAGAATGTGACCCACGCACGTGGTGAGTCCCCAGTGTCCACAGTGATTCCCTGCCACAGACAGGACTCTTAGGGGACCCACACGATAGACAGGGAAATCTCACAATCCTCAATTTGTTTAGCATGGAATGGAAGACTGTTTCCTTTGCTTTTGATTTCTTGATTTTTCTCTAGTTTAAAACTGTGGGGATGATGTCAGGCCTTTTTTTTTTTTCCCTAATTTACCTTTTTTCTAGCCCAAGCCACCTCCCACAGTATATTTAGAGAGGCAGAATAGCAGAGTCATAAAGGGCATAGGCGCTGGAGTTAGCAAAACCCCGGTTCAAACGCAGGCTTTCCAGTGTCCAGCCCTGGGGACTTGGACAAGTCAGGCTGCACTTCCGCTGTCTCAGCGGCAAAATGGGGTTTACAAAATCCTTTTTCTCTTGGTTTTTTTTTAAAGCAATTTAAATGAGTCAATCCATATAATGTACTTAGCAAATGACCTACTCCTAAGGAGGCATTAATCAAGTACATTATTATGAATTTCTGAAGAGATTGATTCTTCTTTGTATCTAGGGTTTTCTGTTTTTTTCTTCTTTTTTTTTTCCTCTTCTATCTAGACTACTCTGGCTAGTTTCTTTGGGAACTGAAACCCATTCTTCATGCAGTGAAGATTCTTCCTTCAGGAATTCCCTGATGTGGCTTCTCCTCTGTTCTCATTTTTAATGTTTCTGATCAGACACTCTCTATGGACTTGACCCTCTCCAATCCCCATAAGACCATTCTGGTTTAAGCTTGGTTTGCTTTGGTTTTGTTTGTTTGTTTACATAACATCTTTCCTAAAATTCCTGGGCTTTGTCATAATTCTTTCTCTAAAATACTGGCCGTCTCAGGGAAGAGTCTCGCATGCCCTAATATGCGTCAGTCCTCCCTATCTTCTATCCACCATCCTGCTCGTTCACTCATTCATTCAAGCTATAACAATCACTTTTTTCTACACTCCGGTAGTTCAGAAACATGGTGGGGAAGACAGTATATAATGATGAGAAGAATAATGAATTTCCATATTAGATTAGATAACACGTAAAATGCTTACCTACAAGAGCACCTGGCACATGGTAAGGATCATCAAATGTTTTCTATGTTATTATAAAGTACCAAGAATACCACTGAGAAGATGCACAGGATTCTTGATCTATGATGAACAGGAGATTTCCAGGAAATAGGGAGGGGGCTGGGGAGAAATGCTGCATTCCCTGTCAAGGAAACAACACGCATACTGGCAAGCACTGAGGGATGCAGGCTGAGACAGCCCACAGTGTTTGAGCACTCCAAGCCCTGCTAGAGAATAAGACTGGAGGAGGCAGCAGTGGGTTGGTGGGGGCAGGAGGTAAGTGAGGCTGCTAGGTAGGCAGATGTCAGATAATGAAAATCTCTTTTATGCTACACCCATGACTCCGGAGCAGAAAGAATTGTTTCCAAATCATTCAATGTCTACTCTGCAACACACAGCATCTTAGATACTTGACATTCATTATCCTATTTAGACTTCAAATGAAATGCAACATAGATAAACATCAGTCCCATTTTATTAATGTGGAAATCAAAGTGTCAACTACCAAAATGGTGCAGTCAGGACTGGAATTCAAGCCCACGTGATTGCAAAGGTCCTATTCTATTATACCACACTTTGGAAGGGATTGGACTGAGGAGGCAAGGAGTGGGGAGTGGCACCCTGATATGTTTTAAACAAAGGAATAATGTAAAAACATCAGAGTTTTAAAATCGTAACTAGGCAGCAATGTGGAGAATAGATGGAAGAACGAAGAGTCTAGAAGCAGAAAAGCCCATTAAAAGCTAAAGCAGTCACCTGGTGAGAGATGTAAGAGTCTAAACAAAGACAATGTGAAATTCAAAGACAATGGCGGATCTGAGACCTATTGGGGACATGTAACTGACAACATCAGTGTGCTCAAAATGGTCACTGACATTTCATCACATGAAACTCAAGTTCTCAAAGGCCCACCATCTCATGATGACCAGAGGACAAGCATAAGAGGGGAAGGGAGGAACAAAGGGTTTCTGCTACAACTGGCAAGTGGCCCTATTAAGAATATTTTGAGAATGAGGTATGTAAAGTAACATCAGGCTACAGCTCAAAACTCCATCAATTTTTAATAGTCAATTAGGAAGAAATCCTTGACCTGATGGATAAAATGAAATTACAGGGAGGTAAAGTATAAATTCTTGGAGAGGCTATAGTCAAGGGAGAAGGCGATGGCTTTGCCACAGGTAGGAGAAGGAGAGACCAGGCTGGGTTATAGCAGCTCTGTATTTCTGCACAGGCTGAGGGTTTGGAGACAATTTTTATAAGTTACCTCACAGAGATGCTTTATTCAATTCAAATATTTACCTAGTACTCATGCGTGCCCAATAGTGTGGCCCAAGAGTGATAAATGTCCCTTCCAGGACCCCAGCAATGATTTTTTTTAATATGCATATTTGGAACCTTAAGAAATAGAAGACCATGCTGGGAACAATATTTTTAATTTTAATACACGTTTTGACTTGTTGAGAGTCTCTTTTTTATTAATGTTTCCTGTTTTTCCTCCAAGAACAGGCTGAGTGTGCTTTGGAGAGACACCTCAGACATTGCACAACAACCTGTACCAACAGTGGATATCTGCTCTCATGTTATTGAGGGGAGTGGGTTTCATACCCTGTGAGCAGCGTATGAATAGAATAGAGTTCCCAGATGGTTCAAGGGGAAGCTGAATGTCCACTGAATGAACCCATATGAATGTTTCCCTTGTGTCTGCTGGTTGGAAAAATACCAATGACAGAGTTTAAAGCAGGGCAGAAAGGAAGGAATCTTAGACTGATTGATTCACAGATCATAAACCCAGATGCTACCTTCAAATGATCCCTCAATGACATCATACTAAACAAAACAAGACAAATGTTTTTGACAGTCTTCCAGTGGAATAGCTTCATTGTTTTCCATTACCCACCTGAAAGGGATTTTAGATCACACAGTCCTGGTTGTTAACAGGTATGTACCAGCGTATCACCACTTCAGGTATATCAAGGAAAACAACACTTGGCTTCCTTTCTCAGTCCATACAAGGATTTTGAAAAGACATGAAGAGTTTACAAACTTGTGGGAGGTAAAACAGGACCACTCATACAATGCCTGAAACATGGCTGTATATGTTCTCTGATGATTGGAATGGGGTTCGTCCCACTGACTCATCCCAGAGGACTCCAGAAGCCCAGTCCACTGTCCTGCTGGTGTGGCCGTCCTATATTCATCCCCCTTAGAAGCCAACCTCCACCTCCCAGCAGGTGGCAGATACTTCTGCTATCCCTTTGCACCTGTTCTCACCAGCCCTCCCTGACATTGCACATTCTGGGTTGGGCTCCTACACTAATGAATGAGAGTGACCTATTATTTTATCAGTGTGGATTTTTCCAACTTGCTTGGGCATGCACACAATTCCCTGGTATCAGCAGTACCATGAGGGTGTGAGGATATACTGACCTAAAGTTGCTGAGAGATGTTGAGCAAAGGTAAATGTTTCCTAATTCCCAGATTTTATTGTGAAGTCAAATTGAGGCTATTATTCGGCCACTATAACCTTCCTGTAACTTAGGTACCTTGGTGGTTTGATGTGCATGCACTGATGAGCTTCTCTGGAAATGAATTGTGTTAATAAGTTGAACAAATACTGATGTAACATTTTCCATGAGACGGGTTTTTGCTAGGCAATGGCAAATTAGAAGTCAAATTCTATCCTTTTCCTGGAAGCACTCCAGTCTGGTGAAGGAAACAAACAAACATCCCCAAAATTATAAAAAGAAGACAGAATATCAAAAGTGGTAGAAGAGAGAAAGTTAAAATAGCTTTTTAGGGTGATTCTTCATCCAGATGTGTTTGCATTTCAGTGGGATTAAAGGTAACATTGAGGCTCTGACCAGTGGGTAGGGGTGACCTTGGGAACATCAGGATCATCCCACTAACCACATTGCCTAGATAGTGCCCTAAGTATCTGGTCCTCAAGTGGCATGCCACCTTCTCTGTATCTAATCACTCCTAAACTCCAAAGGTGGGAGTAAATGGGAATCATTTCAAGTTTGGGAAAATCAGGGAGGTACATTTGAGTTACCTTGAACAGAGAGAGTTTGGGCGGTTGTACAAATTTGAAGCTCATTCTTGCTCAGGGGCTGCACTGCTGTCCTTTGTTGAGATGGAAACGTAGCATCAGCCACAGTTAGTTTTCCAAGAAGCCATTCTTCACATTATCTCCCTACATGAACCCTGGTAAAAGTTACTATGCCTCAAAAATAAAAATTCTGCCCTGTCCCTTAGATTTCACTTCCTTTTCCTCTTGCTTATTGCCCTTCAAGCTAGTAAATAAGTTCTTCCTACAAACAGCATGAAAGTTACTGCTTACAGCAAACATTCTCACAGGTGACCAAGAAAAATAAAACTTGCGTGTGTTGTATTTCTCACCAAGGTTCCTGCCTACCCAGCCTTTCAACTTTAGTTTGGACCCAGAGCCTAATTGTAGGTTCCTTGTGAACCTGGTCTCTCTGCAGGCATTTATTAAGTCATCTTGGTATTACAGACTGTGTTTCCCAGACTCTGAGCTCTCCAATTAGCTTTTCTTCTCTCTGTGGCATCCTGTTGGCCCAGAATTCCTCTTCTTCCTTTTGAAAAATCTCTCTTCTACTCAGCACTGCGCTCAGGTCCCCCCCGAGAACGCCTAGGTGTAATGACATCTTAAAGTATTCTTCCCAAGGCTGCTTGCATTCGCATAGGATTCGAAGCATTAAACTGAAGGTAATGCTCTTAACGGGTAGAAGTCTAGATATCATTTGGGAGATGAAAGGGAATGGACAGACTGGGACAGAGACGAAGACACCATAAGGGCCTTTCTGCTGCTTCTGCTGTGACCAATTCCCTCTTCTAAGAAATAATCGTGTCACCCAATCAGCCCCAATGAGGTGAGAATGTATTTTGTTATCGTATCTCTATAATTACACCCTTCTTATATTTGCATGAACTACTTATAATTACGTAGACTTCTTACAACTCCTAAGCCAGCCAGGCAGGACTAATCCGCCCAGTGTACGCAGGGCGTAGGTGGCAGTGCTGGGCCTTCAGCCAGGCCTGTGTGGTGTCAAAGGCCAGTCTTGGCCCTTCAGTTGATCCCTATGCACCACTGAGGGAGATGCCTCTTCTTTTTCTTTGATCCATTCCCTAAGTCAACCCATCTCCAGCTGCCCTGAAATGCTTTCTTGATGCTAACCTTACTTAATAAGATTACATAGTGTCTGTTCTCTATATTCTTCCTTAAGTAGAAATAGATTTTACATTATCTGAGCTATAAGAACACATCGTACAGTTCAAGTACAAGACACTACCCTTCTGTGTGTTCTTCTGCAGAGTAATAGCAGCTCCTACTTCCCCGTTTCCATTCCTCAAAGTTGCTAATGGATTCCCTATGACCATCCAATTCATTGATTAATTTGCCTTCTCGAAAACAATGTCTTTCGAACATAGAAATGGAGAAGGCGATAATTTCACATATACAAAAATTGCCTTATTTTTATTTTATAGTCGAGTTTCAAATCTTAAAAGTTAGAATTTAAAAGTTTTTATATTTTTATAATGAATCATATCACTATAACAAAGCCGATTTTTAAATATTAGCTGTATATGTTAGTTTTACTGACTTATGATATTTTATAAACAAGATCATGTACATTATATTTAGCGAAACCAAAAATCACAAAGCATATCATAATAGCATAATTGATGTTACAGAGACAAAGCGGCTATAGCACCACAGATCATAACTAATACATGTATAAAAAGAGAATTAAAAATACTGCTGCCCTGGCAATTTAGAAGCTATAATCAATGCCTTAATATGTCCCCTCTTTTTAAAAAAATAACTACACAAATAATCTGCATGACTTACGAGAGCTTTCAGAGATGTACTATAAAAATGCTAGCCCTGATAATTTGCTATGAAGTCCAAATTTTCTATGGGTCATGCTTGTTAGAGATAACTAGAAAAGAAAGCAGAGCACTCCTTGCATTCTTTCTGCTCCCTGAGAAAACACTTTCTGATGTGCAATTTCACATGTCCCACAGAGAATAATGAACAACTTCCCAGTGAAACCTTTCCATATGACTAACGATTTAATGTCATAGAAATTAACCTTGCTTACTGTATAGAATAAATAACTGTGTTAGTTTAACGGTATGGCACACAATGGAAGCCCCTGTTCCGTCCATCCTTCTAACAGGTAATTGATGGGACCGAGAGACAAAAGAAGGCGCTCAACCTCAAAAATAAAATGCCCCGCAATCTCGTGCCTCACCTCATGCAATA